>JZKD02S0890871.1:114122-125496 GCA_000966675.3 Picea glauca | reverse complement strand
TAATATTCACTCTGTATTTCTTTTTGTGCAGCGAATGTGTAATTCTCTGCAAAATCAACTACAGACAAAATTGTCCCTGGTGGAAACACTTCATGGGATTGTTTGAATTGTAGATATTTCCATCGAGCTCTATGTGAATGCATGGTGTATTTATAGATTTCTTCCTCAAACTTCTTAAAAAAATATATAACGCAGATGTTATCTACCTTCAAATCAATCCTTTTGGAAATAACATTTGAATAATGTGGAGTTGTGCTGCTCAGATATTCATATCTCTTCCAGTTGACTCTTATATTAGAAAATGATTGATCATTCATATCAATATGATACTTTGAATGAAACAAACTTAGATTTTTACAACGATCACATTTCTTTCAACCAACACATTTTTTTTGTAAAATAAATCATCATTTTCTCTTTCACATAGGATTTCAGATATAAAAACATGGAATGTGGAAGGAGGAGGTGAACCTAGCCATAACGTTTTACCAAAATCCAAAAAAGTGTCATAATACAACTCAAATTCCACATGATAACGACAACAACAAGTGTCACAGACAGTGATGGGTCTAACAAACCATGGTTTTTGTTGCACAAATGTATTGATGGAAATTTTAACTTCTTTGTGCTCTTCTTTGAACTTATTGAACACATCTATTTGTGTCATTGGAAATATATGTTTTGAATGTTCTTCATATTGTTTTCATGCTATTCTTTGTCACAACACATCCCTTGTATGTGGTGAAACATGAGATTCTTCCAACCAACAATTACAGGCCAATTCTTTAACATTTTATGCAAGTCTATCTTTGTAGGGTTGTCTAGAAATCACTGTCCAACAAGCCAATTCATCATTTACATCTATTTGCAATCGAAATTTTCTATGTTTGTGTAATTTTTTTCATGATGTTCCGATCTTTTTTTCCATGTGTCGTGTCAAATGATCTTTTATATTGCTCCCTGAAACAATTGTTGTTTGTAGCGTTTTACGTGCAACATGAACATCTTATTTTCGATATTTTCCAAAATCTTTTAATACACTAGTTATATTGTTAAAGACATTTTGTTTCACCTTTGTATTCCTTTGTCAACTTTTGAATACCCAATAATGATGTATCTTATTTTAAATTTCTTGACTTCATTAGACAAAGTAAAAGTTGAGCTTGTATTGTTACTGATTCATCTTTAAAAAAAGTATTATACATATTCTTAGTTCGATATATTATATAATGCTTAGCTTTTTTCTTCCCAAATTTGTCAGTATCAACATTTTCTAATATTTCATCATCAATGTTGATAGATTCTCATGCATATTTCAATTTAAGTTTTATATTAAAAAACATAACCCGAACACAAATTCACTAAATTATATATACTTGAGTGTTCATTTTGTATTAATCTAAATTTATGTACATACCTATAGGTGATTCGTCTTTTGCTTCAATTTTGGTTTCAACATCTTTTGCTTCAATTTCAGTTTCAACGTCTTCTTCGACATTATGAGACAAATATATTTATGTTTTTTGAAAAACATCAAATTGTAATTACAATCAATTATATTATTTAAAATATTTTAAATTTGAATTCTATATTTTGAATTCTGTACTTTCTGAATACAGTCCCAATGTGTGTCGTGTGCTTGATCATCATATGTCCATGCATGCATGCTTGAACTTCTTCTTGTCAAAAATCTCTATTGACATTATCATCATTTCTTTCTTCAATATTTGCACGTTCTTGTTTATTTCTCTGATAAGGCTCCTTCCTTTGTTCGATTTGGCGAGTATCATCTCAAGTGCGATCATATTTTCTCTTGCACAAACTTTTGTTTCCCATCACTTTTATAGTTATCTGTAAAATATATGTTCAACAAAGACTTCACCTTGAAAAAATGCTCAACATTTATCTTTTAACATATAAATTGTTATTCCAATAAAAACTTGAACAAATATCAATTACCTTATTCAAAAAAAACCAAAAAGATGATTCGAAACTTTGTTTAACTGCTCTAGAAAAACCATAATGTATCGATATCGATCCTTCGATTAAGCCTATGGATCAGAGGGAAGAAATAAAGAAAGAAAAGAATACAACTGTAATCAATAATAGAAATGCTTTGAAATCCCTATCCTCGAGATTATATATGTCTGTCCATTCGATGAATTGTGTTAAATGTGTTCGGCCGAAAGCCTATTTATACAATTTGGCGTGAAATGAAATGATACGACGTGTCGTTTTATTTTTTCCAACCGACGAAATTCGTTCAACATCCTTTCGGCCGAAAGAAGGTTTTTTCGGTCGAAAACCTTGGAAACCGTTCAGTTTTGACGGTTTCCATTAGATTTTAGTCTTTCAGCCAAAATATTAGTTTTTCGACCAAAAGATGATTTCGACCGAAAACAAGAAATTGGGACAGAAAACAAAAACCAGAGAATTTCCCCAAGCTTACCTGAACTTCATAGGTTGCAGACTCCTGCAAATACTGAGAATTTGGTTTCGAAAATGACACCAACATTTCCAAAATTGAATCTACTTTCAATTCTTATAATTTGTTTTCATTTTCTTTATTTTTATATAATTTTATTTAATTTAAAAAAAAAAACACTACACAATATTTTCAGGAGAGATTATGATTCGGTGAAATGAAATATCAGTATCTCTAAAAATATACAGTGAAAATTTTGGAAAAAAATCTATTCATAATCCTTAAACTGTTCTTTTCAAAAGGGTATATTTATATTTTAGTTTTAAGTAAAAATTAAGATAGATACAAGGTGTAGAAAAACATGTGTTTAAAATCTGCAACGTTTTCAGCTTGGTCAACTTCAAAAAATTCTAGAAATTATAATATTCATCCGTTAGATTCAAAATTAGAGTCATAATAAAATAGAGTCTTTGTAGATTGTTTCAATATATTTAGTTTCTTAAAAACATAAGTTTAATAATAGATACATTGTTGTAGAAAAACATAACTCATTATCATTCCTTTCATGTTTAAGGAACATACAGTTAAACAATTGTCAAATTGACATATCAAATCGTAATAAAAAAAAAATTGGAAAATAGTCATTGGAAAGCTAACAAAATTCTTCATAGGTTTTTTTGTTACTGTAAAGTGAAATTCTAAATAAAAAAAATACTTTGTATGCCGAAAGTTGAATAAATTGTGAAAATACAGTTGTTTTTCTCATAAAACAAGCAAAAGTGTAACCCATCTTCATGATTTCACCCCATTGTTAAAATCATTTACATGTTTTCTTCACTCTTTCGTGAATCCTTTTATGTCTAAGCATGCTTTTTTTGTTGGTTGAATTATGTGGTTGTGTCCCCCTTAGTGTTGGTTTGCATGAAATATTTTCTCTTATTGGTTGGAATGGGTTTTTACTAGATGATCCCAACTTCATGGTATTTTTAATGAGTTACAAACCAAAGTACCAAAACCCTATTTTTATTTCTAAACATGGACCTTGAGTGTTGTTATCTTGTGGGCCTCTCATAATTGAGGAGACTGTAGGGACATAATTGAACTTGCCTTCATTATGGGTTTCAATGGTCATGTCACATTAATAAAACCAACAAAGGGTGAAACCAAATTTAAATTGTGCATCAAGAAGCTTGAATTTTGACTTGCACGTACTTTGAATTCAAATTTCTATAGAGGTTCCATGTTGATGAAATGGAAAGACCTTAGACCATAGGACCACTACTTACCTATCAATAGGAAAAAATGAAGAGTTTTGTAGCAAGGTAACCCTCTTTCTCCATGTTCACTATGACTATTGTCCCCATTATTGAATGAAATGCACAAGCCATAGGACCACCAGTTACATATCAATAGGGAAATATGAAGAGTATTGTAGCAAGGTAGCCATCTTTCTCACTTTCCATTCTTTCTTTTGTCCCCATTATTGATTTTGTTTCAATTATTTTCTTTTTTCACTATTTCTTTATTGATTTTGTTGTTGTTTTTTGTTTGATTTTTTGGTTGTCCTCAAGGTTTTTCCTTTTTATTTTTCAAGTTAATGGTGTATTTATTTTATGGTATTATAAAAATATATATGAATAACAAATGAGGGTCAAGTCTAACCAAGATAGGGTTACATTTGCATGGGTGGATATCAACATGGATTCTCACCTCCATTTATTTGTAGGCTCATGACATTTCTTTGAGTGGTACAATCTTATTTCCTCTTTACTAGCTATATTGGAGCATCAATGTAACACCTTGTTTTCCCTAGTATATAATTATAAGTCATGACTTGGAAACTATTATTGAAAGACAATGAATTTACATGTTTTTTTAATGAAAAATTGCCAACAAGTTGACTAAAGTGTGAAGCCTTGAAGTATTGTCCATGATACCACAAGAGAAAAGATCGTGGATTTAGTCTTGTCACATAAGATCATATTCGTCATTATATTAACATCACATGTAATCATATAGCCAATGCTTCCTAGTCATGCCTAAACTCATCCACATTTTCCTTCTATTATAGTTTGATGAGTTATACAAAAAATTGTTCCTCTATGATACCCTAAAATCTTTTAAAAAAATCATTATTTAAGGTATCCTATATAACTAAATAAGACAACTTCTCCCAACACATGGACATCACCCTCAAGTTGCATGGATATGTTCTTTAATTTTTCATCATCCTTGTCAATATTATATATATCAATGTATTATTTTGCCTTGTTAAACCATGACACACCTTGCTTTTGATTTTTGTTGAAATTTTATAGATCTAGTTTTTCCCTCATTGTGTACACAAAAAATGGTGTATTTGTATAGGGTGGTAAATGGTTGGTGATAACTAATAAATTTGCCAGAGTGATTGGTTGTGAATTAATTGTACTTGAAATTTTTTGTTGAATATTGGTAGTATGTGGAGGATTACCATTGTCTAAAATCCCTTTGATGTGTTCCTTTAGTTCCCTTATCTTTTTGGTGTCTTATTTCATCTCATCCTTCAAAGCCTCCTCAATTTTGTTTACTAGATCAACTATGTTTTTTGTTGTTGATTCCTTTATTAATGTGTCACCACTTTGTTTTATTACCAGTTTTAGATTATCATGGGTCTATTCAATTTATTTCTTTAGTTTATCATGTTTTTGTTCAAGATCCTTCTTCATTTTTGTGTGATACTAATTAAAATTCTTTTATCAAGGTACTCCCATCTAGAATTTATATCTAGCATTTTCTTGGTCATTGGAGTAATTTTTTGTTCAATTTTGATTAATTTTTAAAATTGTTGATCAGATTGACTTGTTGTATGGATTTTAGTTTAATTGGTGGTTGTTCAACTTCTAATATCAACTATATGGAAGGCACACCAACAAAATTTCAACATATGTCACAATTGTAGTGACAATGGAGACTATGTGCTAGAGGCATTGGAATTTATTGTGTATATTGATCCTATTGCATAAATGTGGTGGTTTCTACGGTGACAATGTTGAGTATAGATGTCATGGGAGTAATTTGATAATATCTCTTATACCAATGAAGCATAAACTCACAATTACTAATTTATTCAATTTATTTGAGATATTATAAAAATATATATGAGAAGATAAATGAATCATGTTTATTTTATAATGAGGGACCTTGTAGAAAAATTGAAAGCAAGTAACTAGAATTTTTATTAAAGATTATGTATCATTATTAACATATTAACTTTATTTCATTTTATTAGTTTTTTTTATTATTGTATGGATATCTTTATTTTTAATATTAATTATTATTTAACATAATATTTATGTATGTAATGTTCTTCAACAGAGGTCATTCCTCATATGCTGAGAATATCATGAATAACATTGGGGTGCTACATTATTACCTTTGGTTATTGGAGTAGTAGAAACTATAACGAACCACTCATTTCGTCACGACAACAAGCCTCACATAACAGGTGTGATTTTTTTATTTTTTTATGTGTTTGTGTGTGTGTGTGTGTGTGTGTGTGTGTGAAGGTAATGATGCCATTATACTCCTTAACACAATACGATGACTAACAAGGCACAAACAACTCACACAAAAACAACATGGCGACCCAACACAAAATCACATCAATCACCTAGAAGCAATGTACAAACTCAAACGACAAGAATAAAAAGACTAACTACCCACCTGTCCTACCCTGCAATGGTTAGGACCTCCAGGAAACATAAGTAATGCTCAAGTTCAGGTTCTCATCGATTTTGATCATTTAAGGTCTCAGGGCTGGCAACTGTTCTGAGGAACAAGGAGGTGTCGAAATCCCGCTCGACACAAGCAAACCAAGCTTACTAAGCTAAGGACCATCATCCTAACAACCCCATGCACCCCAGAAAATTACACAAAATAAAAATCTATATCAACGAACTTATCCATATTCTTGATATGTGTAGTTTTCAGTCAAGTATCACATAAGAAAATCAACACGAGGGATTTTTCATTATTAAGGTGGCATGCTCTCAATGAAATGAAAATTAAGAAACACATTTTCAAGTCACTTTCATAACCCTACAAATGGGAAGAACTTATAACAAACAATGAAACTTGAGTGCCACTACTGATAAGTGTACATGGCATTACAACGTAAAAACCATTAACATTAACTTAAAATGATGGAAAATAATTAAGACGATCTTAAGAAGTATTTTTATCTCTTTTGAAAAACAATTGTTACAAAGACCAATCACATTCAAAATAGAATATTTTAAAAATATCTAGTTTCTATGAAAAAGAACAATAGATCAAACTCATTTATCTCAATAGCAAAACAAATAATAGAATTATATAACAAACATTTTTTTTTTTAAATTGTTCTCAAATAATATGAGAACCATCAATTAAATTTAACTCTAGATTACATCGAATAATACATTTATTGTGATAATATAACTTCCATACTCTAAGGCAACTCATATAATACTCATTATTTATAAGCTAACTACATTGTCTAAATTAGGATTTAACCATTAATTCACAATCATTAGACATTTGAAAGAAACCATCTTAAACTAGAATGCTACCATTAAAACAAATAATGAAGTGAATAACAAGGCATTTAAGATCAAACAACCGACATTTAATGTAAGACAATGACATGGCATTTAAAAATAATAAGGTATTGATAAAATTCACTGCCAGGTAAAATGAATAGAGGTAAGGACTCAGGCTGAATCGATGAATCAATAGCTATGAGCGTGCAAAATACTGTTTAGTCTACACTATAAGGTTGTTGGCTAAATAATATGTAACACAAGTAAAAGACTATCTCATAAGAGGGTCACTGTCTAGCTGGCCCCCTATCAATATTTACTACCCAATTTATGGTTGGTGTATTAATTAAGTGTCGTCAGGAGTTAAGGGTTACTGTCATAACGCAACCAAGGAAATCTAACTAGCTGGCATGAGTGAATAAGGAAGGTTGTCTTGTAAAGAAATACAAGGTTCGTTTCTCCAGCGCTGTCAATGCATCCACGCAGACCCCAAACTAAGTCCACAACCAAAACACAGTAATGGAGAAGCTGTCTACAAAGTGATAACATAATGTTGTAAAAGTAAATAAATTTACCATACTTCCAAGCTACTGTGTAAACCATGTCTGTGCTCTTTTTTTCTTTTTCTTTTAAAAACAAAATTCTTGGGGATGACAGGTCACCTGGAAATCTCATAAAACATGACCATAATTCAATGTGGGTAATCAATCACACTGCTGTCAACATGAGATACAGGCCGTCAACTATGTTAAGAGAATGGTGACACGAGGAATAACTCAGACTTAAGGTAAAAACACTGACACATAATAAACACAGTCTTAAATAGGATGGAAAATGCAGGCATACGCTTACTTCCAGGCGTGACCATGGGTACCTCTTACCCTCAGGATTATCACTCCACAGAAGAACTAAATAAAACAGAATGAATCTGTTCTTGTAACGATTCACTGTGACAGACAAATAATACTTAAAAATAAACCTATCCACACTAAGCAACACACAGTCTGAGATTAGATATTAATAAAAGTCATGCAACGATTTACAAGAACGTTGTCCTTAAGTTATTGTCAAGTTCTTTGAATCCATAGGATAAGGAAATCGTTTCCTGTAAGAAGTTGTAATACTCATGATCTGTCAGGTATATAGGTACCCAAGCTAAATGGGATCGATGTCCAACAAAACAATTATGTTATTTACCACACCGTGTGCTATCCATAAGATATACCAATGTTGTGTTTAAAATATCAAACTGCCCCTCAAAGATCGCTCATTCAAGAAGTCACACATGCATAAAAGTAGATCACAGTCCTCATTGCCGTCATATATATATAAGGAATCGTAGTCAGAATAATTATGAATTTGCTGCTAAGGAATAAATGTAATTTGCGGGAATACAATTTCGGGGTCTCTTAATGAGTGTTTTTGGTCATTTCACTTGCTTCCCCTTATCAATTCTATGTCTACAAGGGTATGGATGTTAATTTATGTAGGGAATGCAGTGTAACATGCTAGGAAGAACGCCCAGAAATACAACGGTTTCCAACACATAATCACAGCCAAACCAGAAGATGCGGCGATAGTGTGCCGATAAGTCACAGAGACAGAGCACCGATAAGATCAATCAATATGAGAGGATGGTTCCCATCAATAAAAATAAACAAAGATCTAACTGTCGGGAGGGATCACAACGCAGATTTAAGTTTCCTAAAAAGGGTAAAGAGGTAGAGTTAATTTGGCTAGAAGGTGCAAGAACACAATCAACCAAGGACAACAAGAGAGGTAGACGAATGAGTTCATCCTTCGCTTCACCATCCTCGCACAGAAAAGAAGGGAATTGAGATCCATAGGTATTTTAACGCTAAGGCGATGACCGTAGATCAAGCTCCTGGTTGACTTCTCAGGCGAGGACTAGCGTGCTAGGGACGAAAAGAAAAACAATGGCATGGGTCACAGTCAAACCATAGGGTTGTCAAGTCATGCGGGGATGAAGGCCATGAGAAATCAATCAACCAAAACAATCATCTAGGCTAAGAAAAAGGGGTTCGCTATCAATATAAACATCCAATTCATTTACAAATAAACATGCAGATTCAATCATAAGTCCTAATGCATTCTACTCTACCAAATAAAAAGAGCGTACCATTGCTTGATCACCCGCTTCGAATGATGTCCCGCGCTCTGTGCAACTCCCACTCGTTGACTGTCGAGACCTCACTGGTACCTCCCATCCAATGCTAGGGGTAATCTTCTTCCCCCTTAGCCCCCCGATCCACAAAGGGGCCACACACACACTATCCAGAGATTTAGTCTAGCACCTTGCTCGCCTCGCAAGGCCAGGCTACCACTCCTCTCTGAGATGGGTATCCCAACTCCCACAAGTAAATCAGTCAAGTCGATATTTCTACAGTGTAACGTTATGCAAACAGAAGTTGATCCTTCCTCCTTCTCCTCCCTTTCTTTTATAGAGTTTCGAACTTCCTTTCTTTCCTAAAATCTCATTTAATTAAAGTTTTAAAAATAAATTCTCAAATGTTCCTCTCCGTACAAGTGTCCATCATCCCCTACAATCCTCTATGAATTAATTTCTTTAATTAAGTAATTATCTTTATTTCCCTCACCCACCTAGAGTTACCCCTACAATCACTCCTAGGTGTCCCCAAATTCCCTTACAGGTTTTAAAGGATTTCCCTATTATGAAGTTGCTAATTCAGCTTAAAATTAGAAGGCTCTTAAATGTAGATTCTTTACTAAGTTGACTGCCCTCTTTTTCCCTTAAGTTCCCCTTTTTCCTTTCTATGTTACCTCTTTTTCCTAGTTTCCTATTTTTTGATTTTCCCTCTTTCCCCTTTTACTTAGAACTCAAAAAGGCAGGTGTGGAATTTAACCCCTTTTCCCTTTTGTCATTAATTTAGTATGTTTTTAAATTATCAAAAGATAAAATAATTAATTCCCTCTTTACATTTTATATCCACAGATTTTGTTTCTTATGAATAATTTAATTTCTTACTCCCTTCATGTTACAAAATTTTATGAAGATCATAATTATTATTTAAGTGGTTTTTATTTTAAATTTTATTATTTTATTTCATTTTATCTATTTATTTTATTTTTAAAGGTAGACAAACTTTTACCCCTAGCAAAATTTTAGACTTGGAACTTAGGTTTTGTATTGGGAAACATTTAATTAGGGAAATTGTTTGAAAATTTCTTAACATGTTATTTGTCTTAGGGCCATCTAGGTCCATCCCTCTATCATCATCAACGCAACGTGCCCTTTGGGACACACTAAGTGCTCCAAGGGTGCCACTCGCCTCATCTGTTCCTTTGCGCGACGTGCCCTTCAGGACGCACCACGTGCTACAAGGGTGTCACTCACCTCTATCCATTTTTCTTGCGCGACGTGCCCTTCAGGATGCACCACGTGCTCCAAGGGTGTCACTCGCCTCTTGACTGATTTGGTAGACATCAATAACCCCTGGAGTCAACACTCTGCCAGGTGAACTTGTGGGAGACTAAAGGATTCTAAGGAATAAGGCCCTTGCCTTATTGCACGCCACTTAGAATCATCATGAGCGATTGTCGCAGTCTGCCCTCATGACATCATGGGTCCTCTCAAACTAGGTAATCGTTAAACTAGAGTTCGAGCCACGACAGAAGTTCTAGTAGGATGTGGCAGGGTTGTTGTCCACACCTCTCCCTCGACATATCTGGTAGTCGTGTGTGACCCCTTTACTCCATATGTGAGTCTAGTCGGCAAGCTACCGTCAGCCTGCATCATCAACAAATCATGTCAGAACATATCCATATCATATCATCTAGTCAGATTCACTAATATCACAATAAAACAATCAAACCCCAATGGTATCACTCCTTGACTCGATCCAGAGTCCAAGGGGTTCCATCGATGCCTCAACATCCTCTAGGTCTGTAATCCTGCACACTTAGTAAAACCGAGTCAATAGCACCTGTCTAGTCAAAGCGGTAAAACAATATGCCATAAACCCATAATGAATCATAATCAAAATCAAAAGTTTTAATAGCATAATAATCTGGATCACTTGCGAGCAAGTGTCCTCAAAGAGTAAGTTTGCTCAATGCGCCAGAGCAGGATGTTATAGAAACATCTCTAACAACATTATCAGAAATTGTGTTAAATTGTGTGTGAAGAATGTTATTATTCCACTTTTTATTTCCAAAATGCATTGTCAATAGAATTGACAAAATTACTTACAACATGATGCAGGAGCATCGCTCACCAACCAAGCGAACCAACGCGAGGAGAAAGAGAACGTACAGCTGGACAAGCCAGCAAACCTTTTTGATTTTGAATTTCACCTTGGTATTGTTGCGCCGCCGTTTACTAAAGGCATTCAAAGCTGAGCGCATT
>JZKD02S0890871.1:0-13597 GCA_000966675.3 Picea glauca | reverse complement strand
TCTCGGGATTGAAAAGCGGCTTAATGCCCAGGGGGTGGCCACATGATGCTATTGGATAGGACACTATATAAACATGTGAATGTGGGGCCTCTCAAAGGTGGTTTGGGTTCACACCGCTTTTGAGCTCGCAATCCACCACCTTTTTCCATGTATTACTTTTTCCAAACCACGGTTTCAATTGCTGGACTGCTCAAGAACATTATTGCCTGAGCACGCCGTGTCCCTGCAATGGATTGCGACCATCAATATTTTGATCTTGGGCGATGATTTACTATTAGCAGCTCAAATCTTCCCTCTTCAGATCAATGGATCAAATCTTCCCTTTTCGAATCGACAACTGATATCTGCTTCATGATTCGGGCTTCAAACTTTTCAAACTTCAAATTTTATTTGCCCCAAGCAAATCCTCTGGAGCTAGGGATCCGATGATGCATGGCTCCTGGATTTGGATGGACGAGATCCACTTCAGGTCTTCGGGCTCTAGGAAAATCAAAACTCAAATCTCACTTACCTTCAACCGCTTTTACCCAGATTTGTCAATTCATTCACACACATCCTCTTGAATCGAACGACTAAGAATTACTTCGGCTCTCTAGACTGCGGGAAAATCAAATCTCGAACCTCCTCTGCATTCAACTTATTTTACCCGGAGCTATGGATTTGCTAATGCATGGCCCTGCTGATGGGTGGTCCAAATTCACTTCGGGCCTTCGACACTTATGGCTTTAGGAGTTCGACACTTCGACACTTCGGGACTTCAACCAATTTGGGAATTTGGGCACTTCAAGACTTCGACGCTTCGGGCCTTCTAATAACTTCTCATTTCAAATATTTCGAAGCTCATTTCCCTAAAGGCTTGGATCTACTGCCACTTGTCCCCTTTGATATCAATGGTTCATATTCACTTCGGGGCCTTTTTCTCTGGCACTATACTTCATGCAAGTTTTCACTCCCAAACGCCTTGAGCTGCTGATATGAACTGTTCCTAGGATTTCCACTGCTGAAATATTAAAACTGCCTTCTTCTTATGCCTCAATCCTGAAATAGATTGTTAAGAAAGCCGTGCTTTGTGTTCTTGGCTGCGGCCTGCATGATCAAGGATTTGGACAATTTGTTGTGGGTTGGGGAGAACAAAGAGAACAACAACAAAAACAAAGGAGATGGGTGTTCATACTTAGAGAAAAATAGAGAGTTTTAGGGCCAAGACTTCCTTTGGGTAAGACATCAAGGGGAAATAGGGTGCTCAAACAAAAAAAGGTGCAAACACACACCGATTTTAACAGTCGAAAGGGACAAATTTCAAGACCTGGCCTACGAAAAAGAGAGAGACAAGGAAAAAATTTACAAACTTGGGTATATCGACACACACCTATGGCCCTCGACAACCTTATGTGATAACAATGTCCATATAACTTCTTTTTCCTTATTTGTTGTCCATGTACCATTGAACAACTTAGAAAAAGTTTCATAAGACTGTAAGTGATTGTCGAGAAATCCTTTGAACCACTTCTTAGCATGTTCATCAAGAGACATAGATAACAAATTCATCATAACGTGTTCATGTTCTATATCATTATCTTCCATGGATAAACCAATAACATCAATATTCTCTTCAGGTGTAACAAAATTGTTTCCAGTGAACTTGGAAAACCACTTGTGAGACTCTTTAGGCATGTTATTGGGATACATAGGGATGGTGGCCATATTTAATGTCTTGTAAATGCTATAATCCCAAGAGTGAGCCATTTGAGTGAGGGGGAGGTTACCTTGAAAAAATGTTTTGACAACGAGATAATTATGAGGGAGTATTCTTCAGTAAACCTTGGAAGGCATGAACCTTCCTTGGGGAAGTGTCTTTTGAAAAGACGGGTTCTTAGGTTGTCGAGTTTCCATATGAACTTTGTGAAAATATCATAAAAAAATGGAAAGGGAAATTCCCTCAAATGGAGTTTCTAGGAAATCTAAGAGTAAAGGATTTGGGATAGACTTTCCAAGTGTCGTTATGGGATTGGATAGGATTCAAAATTCTCCCTGGAAACGACTCCAAAAATGTTATCGCACAAATTTTAGTTTGGGAAAAGCCCAACCAAAGAAACAAGTGTGTGAAACAACTAGGGACACATATCATTGTCACCTCAATAGATATCCCTCTCATTTTAGTGAAGGACAAGTCCAACACAAGGGAGGCTTCCCAGGTGACCCTATGGGGATCACAAGGGGAGAATAAAGAAGCTAGAATATTACCTCTATAAGTCAAGGTCTGATATGAATTGAGGCTTGAGGAGAGAGTCCTTGGAGTTGGTGAATGGTTGCAATGGTTGTGTACTTGAAAAAAAATGTTAGACAAACCAAAAAAAGACCAAATATGATGATATAAGCCTCAATACAACTACAAATTAAGCCTTAAAAATCAAGTATATGATATTGGAAAATAAAACTTGCAACTAGTACACAATGTTCCAAGGTTTAGACCAAGACTTCGATGAAAAAACAGGGTTGTTAATGAAAGTTATCAATAAGTATTTATGGCAACCTAATGGTTGTATCAAACGTTTTCTAAAGAGGCAAGTTATAGACATTGAAATTAGCAAGTAAACCACCCAATCAATAACTTGTTACCAATATAACAATTATCACAATTTACATGTAATTTTCAATGGTACAAAAGTTGGAAAAAAGTATGAAAGTGTGAGTTTTCTTCATCCCCAATGGTTGTAGCTTAATTTTTGTTACAACTTAGCCAATCAAGATTCCCTTGGAGGAAAATAGAGACAATAACATATAGAATTTAGATCCAACCTTAAATAATTCAATCTCTTGAAATTCACATTTACCAATGCAACAATATTCAATCCTCAATGAAATTAGCACCTTATATATTGGGTTATGGAGTTTCTTTATTAGACAACAACCTATCCAACAAGGAGAATAAAATGTTTTATTGAGAATTAAACCCTTATAAACCAAAGAAATCACAAAATCTCCAAATTTTCTAGCTCATAAATCCAAGTTAAGTTATGGTTTAACAATCTTCTAGGTCTGTAAACCCTGTTACTCCCTAGATAAGATAAAACTTTTCAAGGTCTTTCTACAAGGGTGTAAACCCTATTTATCCTTGTAACAATCCTTAATACTTTTAAATAGAAATAGAAGAAAATTTCCTCGATAGAGGGTGTATTCTCTTATGATCCTCCTAGGGTTTGATTAATAACCTTGAAATTAAGAAGAAAAACAAAATCTTGCAGGAATTCCTTACCTATTCCAAGATATAGCATGCAAAACCATTAATTTATCAAACAAATTCCATCCAATTTACAATAACAAGCATATTATATAAGTCACTAACCTTTATTCCACCAATAGACAAGCACAACATCCATTTTTTCACAAGAGAGAAGAGATAGAAAATTTCCCAAAGAGGCTGAAATTTCAATCCGAGAGTATGTAATTCTCAAGTGATGAGTTATGAAAATGAAAAGAGATGGTCCTCTATTTATATGAGGCCACTTAAACCTATTTTTCCACATAAAATTGTCAACAACAAATTAAAAGAGGGCCGACCCCCTTTATTTTATTTTTCATCTTGCGAATATGAAAATTACATAAGGTGAAACCCTAAAAAGGGTGATGTCATGCCCCATAAGGGTGACATGGGGCCTAAAAGTGAGATTTTGAGCCTAAAAATGCATATATTTGGGCCTCCAAAGGCCACGTTCCAAGTTATCATGTGCTAGAGTGTCATGCCATGCATCTCCTTCCTTCAATCAGCATCACATCACTTCTAGAACCATCAAACCCACCAAACCCTAGCCTCCAAATGACGTCAAGGGTTTATAAAGTGACATCCTATTCCTCCAAAGGCCAACATATAGGTGAAAATGGTTATGATTCCATACTCTAATGATTTCAAAGTGCCTCCAAAGGAAACATCCTCTATCCTTTGCACACAAAGGCTTCGGGGTGCTCTTCCCAACTTGTGGGGTATGACATCAATCCTAGGAATTTTAAATTCCCCATGAAGGTAAAAATGGAATAATTCCTCCATAGATAGCTATCACCGAGAGAATTCCTGTAGAGAAAAAAAAACATACCCTCCAAGGGTCCACAATTCACATGTATCATGACAAGTAAGCCATATTTAATAAAAGAACCACCCAAACATATGCATTAAATCCCCCCTTTTGAAACTAAAAAAATGCTCAAAGACCTTAATTTTTTTTCCAAATTTAAGTATGGGAGGGTTTTCATGGTTCCATATTGTGTATACCCCCCAATAGAAATCCCTTTCCTGAGGGTGAACCACTTACTAGGAAACCATGTCAACCACCAAGGTGAAATGAGGAAAAAGGTACAATTTCCAAACAAACATTTTCATAGTCAAGAAAGAACTCTTTGCAACATTATCAAATGCTTCAATTATTAAAATGATACTTACCATGAGACCAAACTTGTTACCTCATGAAGAAAAAATTGTTGTCCTTTCTGGCCTAGGATGGTGTGGTGGACATTGTTACGCTGTTGTCGATGAATGGTGATGTGTGGTGGAGAGGAAGGGATTTGTCTATTCAATGTGGGCTCAACTGGTCATCTGTCTCTCAACACTCCATGTCTTCAACCTACGAGCCTCAAAACATCATCTCCTTATTTACCCATAGCCTAGGGGGGTAACATACTCAATTCTTCCTTGTGCATGGGTGTAATTTCTTATTTGCGATTGCAAATAAACTCAAAAAAGTTAAATATTGACCACTTATACCTCTCCTTGAAAATTTTGTTGTCTTTTTACTAAGCATTCCTTTATGGTTTCAGTTCCTCCACATTATTGTTCACCTTTGTCTTCCTCTTCTCGACCAAACTACACCTATACAAATAGACTATGCCTCTTTTCCGAAAGTTTGTTCATAACTTTTCCTTGAGCTACAAAGTTATATAACCATGCTAAGTCCTACACAACTTATATTTACCTATCATAACCATTCCCGATAGTACTTAGATTAGTTAACACATAAGCAACATGTAAGAAAACATAGAAAATCATTTAACATAAGTATAATAGAAAATTTATCACGAGTTAAGGGAGTTCCTAACACCATTTTATTCACTTGTATAGAAGAATGTTACAATGATACAAGAGAGGATCTTGACCACTACTTGTGACTCATTACAAGAATACAAAGAGTCAAGGCAAGTTTCCTTCCAAGACTTTCTAGATTCTCCACACACCTCAACCCCTTTCACAACCATAGGCCTACCTCATGTAGGTCTTCTTCATAGAACTTGGTTACTTATCCAACTTGGGTGACTTGTGAAGTTGCACCTTAGAAAAAACCACTACATATCCCTTCGCTAACTCTTTCTTTCTTGATGCATCCTCCTTGATGAATTCCTTATCTTGTCCAAGTCTCCTAATACTCATATTTTCCCTTCTCGTTGACTTGGGAAAGTGCATTGCACAAAGTGACTCAGGATGAATTGAAAGTCACACGTGTTGGTCCACATGAATCATGCCAATTTTGTCTTGTCACCCTATTTCCTAGGTCATCCATGCCCCAAGAATTTGTTCAGAAAGTTGGCCTTGTCTTCACAACTCAAGTCATCCAACTGTCCACACTTTCATGATCCATAAGTCATGGAGGCAATTCCCTTTGGGTCTACACATATAGATTGTGTGTCCAAAGTGCCCCTAATCATCATATATAAGGTCATGAGGATGGTCACCACTGCATCCTTCCACTTAGTTGAGCACCTCTGACCATCCCATCTATCTACAAAAACACTCCGTGATTAGCTTGGTAGTGTGCTCTTTTCCATATACAACATGGGTCTTACATCCTCTCCCACTAAACTTGTTGGCATATTGGAAACACCCAATGACTAGAAGATCCAATATGTTTCTTCTTTAACTCTTGAACCTTTTATTCATATTTCCAAAGTGACTTGAACCACTCCCAATTAGTCTCCTCATCATATTGATCCTTCCAATGGAAAAAAAACTCATGTCACCAATTTATTCCAACAAAGGAAGTCCTATGGGAAAATATCTCCTCAACCTCCAAATCGGGCTTGTATGTGGTCATCGAAGGAGATATAGATGATGCCACCCTGCTTGGGTGATTTCCACTGATATATGAATGTTTCAAATGACTGATATGGAATATAGGATGGCATGTATTCATGTGAGGTGGTAGCTCCAACCTATATGAGACATTACTTATATTCTCAAGGAATTTGAATGGACCCTCAAACCTTGACATCAAGGAACTATCCATACCGGTAGGTGGCTTAAGTTGTTCTCTACTGAACTTTATGAATACCAAGTTTCCCACTTTTAAGTCTACATCTAGCTTGTCATGATATTCCTATTACTTCATCCGGTCCACTACATTCATCAATTGAACACTATTCATCTCCATTTTTTCCTTCCATCCCATCATGAACACCAAGGTCGATGGGTAGTGCCCATAATAACCTTGCAGAACCATGTGATGATTTAAAGGTTTCTACTTTTTTCCAACTCAAATGGACTATAGCCCATCATTGACCTCTTTTTCAAGTTACAATTGAACTAGGTGGAATCCAATAGATCCCACCAAATCGTCTATTCATCCCACAGAAAGTGCCTCAAGTAGACTTCCAAGAGTCCATTGAATAACTTGGTATGTCCATCTATCTACATATGGTAACTCGAGTTCTATAACATATTCATCCCAAAAAGTTTTAAAAACCCCATTCAAAATTGTTCGGTGTGTTTTTTGTCCTTGCTAGACACAATGCTCAAAAAAAGACCCCAATAATTCACTACATTTTTGAAAAAAACCTCACCACTTATTCTGCACTACAATGCATATTCGTTGGAATGAATATGACATACTTCAAAAATGATCAACGACAACCATGATTTCATTAAAATATTGTTCAACCAAGATTTGGGTGATAAATTCCACTGAGACGCTTGCCCAAGGTCTCTCTAGAATCGAAAAAGGATGCGATTTACCAACTTGCATCTTGGTGTTTTCCTTGTATTGTTGTCACACACAAAAATTATGGACATACTCCTAAATGTCATGCCTCATATGATCTCAATAGTATCCACATTCCAACAATGCCAATGTTCTTTTCTATCTTGGGTGGGAACCCAAGGCGAGTCATGACATTCCCTTATGAGCTCCTTGTGGAGGTTACATGACTTAGGCACATAAATGCACTCACCAAAATACAAAAATCCTTGATCCATCCAAAAATTCTACATCTTTCCTTCCTTTACCTGCTTCATGATGTTCATTATTGAAGGATCACTGTTATAGAAAGATTTTCCTCATTCCTCTTTCATGCACATGCGACCTTATTCCCTACGGACTCCCAAAAAACGAGTCTTAGTTAAGCTCTTTTTCGACTCGTCTAAAAACTAAAAATATTTCCGAGTGATTTGTCCCTTTCACAATCGTTAAAGTGGATTTGAAAGGTCATGAGTCTTGGTTAATCTCTTTTCCGACTCATTATCAAAAATAGAAAAGATTGCCGAGTGAACTTGTCTTTTTCACACTCGTAAATTGGATTTGAAAAGACGTCTATTTGGCACAAGTTTACCCCTTTTTCACACCAAGTAGACTACAAGACATAAAAAAGGATATTTTTTGGTGTTAAGTTGTGATTGCATCTCATGCCCTCGCTCGAGGCATTGAGCCTTTAGACGGTTCTTGCTTTGCATTATAAACCGTTGCCTAAGCAGTTTTGCATCCTCAACCAAGCAGAGCCTTGTTTATATCCTTCACAATTTGACACCCTATACCCTGGAGGAAACATCACCCCGAGTGTCCATCTCCCGCATGCATTTCCTTGCATTAAGCATAGGTACGTTCCACTGCTGGAACTAGTTTTTCTTACTTGCAAAACTCGTTTCCTCCTTTGTATCAAAGCATTCATTTGTTATAAAAAAACAAAAAAAGACGTGCAGGAAGGAAGTACTATATTATAATTGGCAGCAGTTGTGTCACCTTTTAACATAGCACAAAATTGTTGAGTCCTTGTGTCATCATAATTTTGGGTTTTAGCATGGCCTTAGGAAGCTGATTGTGTTACAGAGTTTTCTCTACCGACTGGTTACTCTTCTAGTCCCTATAAAGAATTTTATTGATGCCTCTTGCATCTAATAGTCACATAATTGAGTCTATGCTACTGGAGTCCACCATATGTCTCATGCTCTTGTTCAAAGGAAGTCTCACAACCTGCGTCGACCACTCCTCAGAAATATTGACTTTGCATGTCGTCCATACCCTAAGTTTGTCTCAGAATCACATGATACTATGGTCTTATCATGCACCCTGGCCCTACTTGCATCATCGATAGGTCACCTTGAACCCAACAACCGACATTTCATCATTGGTAATTGACTGGGTGGTTTCCCTTGTGTTCAATAGTAAGACATCTATTCACACTTTGGGATTCGTGCAGTGTCTTGGATGCCATTAGCCTTATTGATGGTTTCCTCGCCTTTGTCAACAATTTTCATCATTTCTTGCTATTCAGAGGGTCGTTTTCATGTACTGCTTGCATTTGATACATGCAAAAGGTGCACATGGTCATTGGTTCATTAACATGTTCTTCGTCCGATCTCCACCAAATCATGAAGCTATTGCTTTGTTCCTTGTGCTGACTGATGAGAGATGCCTTAATGCTCTCCTTTTAGCGTGTCTCTTTCCATCGACTTCAACTCATCTATTCTGGATATGGGACCTAGATTTTTGTGAGTACCTTGAGTCTTGCAATCATTAGTGGTAGGCTCTCTTGCCATTGAGAAGTGGGAATACATCAATGTCTCATGATCAATGGATTTCTCAAGTGTTCAACACCGAATCCTTTATTCACACTTGTAGGAATGTACTCGGTGCCTTGATACCTACTTTCATTATTGGTAGGCTGCCTCACATTTGTTAATGGTATACCTCAATGACTGGTAATCAAANAAGGTGAAATGAGGAAAAAGGTACAATTTCCAAACAAACATTTTCATAGTCAAGAAAGAACTCTTTGCAACATTATCAAATGCTTCAATTATTAAAATGATACTTACCATGAGACCAAACTTGTTACCTCATGAAGAAAAAATTGTTGTCCTTTCTGGCCTAGGATGGTGTGGTGGACATTGTTACGCTGTTGTCGATGAATGGTGATGTGTGGTGGAGAGGAAGGGATTTGTCTATTCAATGTGGGCTCAACTGGTCATCTGTCTCTCAACACTCCATGTCTTCAACCTACGAGCCTCAAAACATCATCTCCTTATTTACCCATAGCCTAGGGGGGTAACATACTCAATTCTTCCTTGTGCATGGGTGTAATTTCTTATTTGCGATTGCAAATAAACTCAAAAAAGTTAAATATTGACCACTTATACCTCTCCTTGAAAATTTTGTTGTCTTTTTACTAAGCATTCCTTTATGGTTTCAGTTCCTCCACATTATTGTTCACCTTTGTCTTCCTCTTCTCGACCAAACTACACCTATACAAATAGACTATGCCTCTTTTCCGAAAGTTTGTTCATAACTTTTCCTTGAGCTACAAAGTTATATAACCATGCTAAGTCCTACACAACTTATATTTACCTATCATAACCATTCCCGATAGTACTTAGATTAGTTAACACATAAGCAACATGTAAGAAAACATAGAAAATCATTTAACATAAGTATAATAGAAAATTTATCACGAGTTAAGGGAGTTCCTAACACCATTTTATTCACTTGTATAGAAGAATGTTACAATGATACAAGAGAGGATCTTGACCACTACTTGTGACTCATTACAAGAATACAAAGAGTCAAGGCAAGTTTCCTTCCAAGACTTTCTAGATTCTCCACACACCTCAACCCCTTTCACAACCATAGGCCTACCTCATGTAGGTCTTCTTCATAGAACTTGGTTACTTATCCAACTTGGGTGACTTGTGAAGTTGCACCTTAGAAAAAACCACTACATATCCCTTCGCTAACTCTTTCTTTCTTGATGCATCCTCCTTGATGAATTCCTTATCTTGTCCAAGTCTCCTAATACTCATATTTTCCCTTCTCGTTGACTTGGGAAAGTGCATTGCACAAAGTGACTCAGGATGAATTGAAAGTCACACGTGTTGGTCCACATGAATCATGCCAATTTTGTCTTGTCACCCTATTTCCTAGGTCATCCATGCCCCAAGAATTTGTTCAGAAAGTTGGCCTTGTCTTCACAACTCAAGTCATCCAACTGTCCACACTTTCATGATCCATAAGTCATGGAGGCAATTCCCTTTGGGTCTACACATATAGATTGTGTGTCCAAAGTGCCCCTAATCATCATATATAAGGTCATGAGGATGGTCACCACTGCATCCTTCCACTTAGTTGAGCACCTCTGACCATCCCATCTATCTACAAAAACACTCCGTGATTAGCTTGGTAGTGTGCTCTTTTCCATATACAACATGGGTCTTACATCCTCTCCCACTAAACTTGTTGGCATATTGGAAACACCCAATGACTAGAAGATCCAATATGTTTCTTCTTTAACTCTTGAACCTTTTATTCATATTTCCAAAGTGACTTGAACCACTCCCAATTAGTCTCCTCATCATATTGATCCTTCCAATGGAAAAAAAACTCATGTCACCAATTTATTCCAACAAAGGAAGTCCTATGGGAAAATATCTCCTCAACCTCCAAATCGGGCTTGTATGTGGTCATCGAAGGAGATATAGATGATGCCACCCTGCTTGGGTGATTTCCACTGATATATGAATGTTTCAAATGACTGATATGGAATATAGGATGGCATGTATTCATGTGAGGTGGTAGCTCCAACCTATATGAGACATTACTTATATTCTCAAGGAATTTGAATGGACCCTCAAACCTTGACATCAAGGAACTATCCATACCGGTAGGTGGCTTAAGTTGTTCTCTACTGAACTTTATGAATACCAAGTTTCCCACTTTTAAGTCTACATCTAGCTTGTCATGATATTCCTATTACTTCATCCGGTCCACTACATTCATCAATTGAACACTATTCATCTCCATTTTTTCCTTCCATCCCATCATGAACACCAAGGTCGATGGGTAGTGCCCATAATAACCTTGCAGAACCATGTGATGATTTAAAGGTTTCTACTTTTTTCCAACTCAAATGGACTATAGCCCATCATTGACCTCTTTTTCAAGTTACAATTGAACTAGGTGGAATCCAATAGATCCCACCAAATCGTCTATTCATCCCACAGAAAGTGCCTCAAGTAGACTTCCAAGAGTCCATTGAATAACTTGGTATGTCCATCTATCTACATATGGTAACTCGAGTTCTATAACATATTCATCCCAAAAAGTTTTAAAAACCCCATTCAAAATTGTTCGGTGTGTTTTTTGTCCTTGCTAGACACAATGCTCAAAAAAAGACCCCAATAATTCACTACATTTTTGAAAAAAACCTCACCACTTATTCTGCACTACAATGCATATTCGTTGGAATGAATATGACATACTTCAAAAATGATCAACGACAACCATGATTTCATTAAAATATTGTTCAACCAAGATTTGGGTGATAAATTCCACTGAGACGCTTGCCCAAGGTCTCTCTAGAATCGAAAAAGGATGCGATTTACCAACTTGCATCTTGGTGTTTTCCTTGTATTGTTGTCACACACAAAAATTATGGACATACTCCTAAATGTCATGCCTCATATGATCTCAATAGTATCCACATTCCAACAATGCCAATGTTCTTTTCTATCTTGGGTGGGAACCCAAGGCGAGTCATGACATTCCCTTATGAGCTCCTTGTGGAGGTTACATGACTTAGGCACATAAATGCACTCACCAAAATACAAAAATCCTTGATCCATCCAAAAATTCTACATCTTTCCTTCCTTTACCTGCTTCATGATGTTCATTATTGAAGGATCACTGTTATAGAAAGATTTTCCTCATTCCTCTTTCATGCACATGCGACCTTATTCCCTACGGACTCCCAAAAAACGAGTCTTAGTTAAGCTCTTTTTCGACTCGTCTAAAAACTAAAAATATTTCCGAGTGATTTGTCCCTTTCACAATCGTTAAAGTGGATTTGAAAGGTCATGAGTCTTGGTTAATCTCTTTTCCGACTCATTATCAAAAATAGAAAAGATTGCCGAGTGAACTTGTCTTTTTCACACTCGTAAATTGGATTTGAAAAGACGTCTATTTGGCACAAGTTTACCCCTTTTTCACACCAAGTAGACTACAAGACATAAAAAAGGATATTTTTTGGYGTTAAGTTGTGATTGCATCTCATGCCCTCGCTCGAGGCATTGAGCCTTTAGACGGTTCTTGCTTTKCATTATAAACCGTTGCCTAAGCAGTTTTGCATCCTCAACCAAGCAGAGCCTTGTTTATATCCTTCACAATTTGACACCCTATACCCTGGAGGAAACATCACCCCGAGTGTCCATCTCCCGCATGCATTTCCTTGCATTAAGCATAGGTACGTTCCACTGCTGGAACTAGTTTTTCTTACTTGGAAAACTCGTTTCCTCCTTTGTATCAAAGCATTCATTTGTTATAAAAAAACAAAAAAAGACGTGCAGGAAGGAAGTACTATATTATAATTGGCAGCAGTCGTGTCACCTTTTAACATAGCACAAAATTGTTGAGTCCTTGTGTCATCATAATTTTGGGTTTTAGCATGGCCTTAGGAAGCTGATTGCGTTACAGAGTTTTCTCTACCGACTGGTTACTCTTCTAGTCCCTATAGAGAATTTTATTGATGCCTCTTGCATCTAATAGTCACATAATTGAGTCTATGCTACTGGAGTCCACCATATGTCTCATTCTCTTGTTCAAAGTAAGTCTCACAACCTGCGTCGACCACTCCTCAGAAATATTGACTTTGCATGTCGTCCATACCCTCAGTTTGTCTCAGAATCACATGATACTATGGTCTTATCATGCACCCTGGCCCTACTTGCATCATCGATAGGTCACCTTGAACCCAACAACCGACATTTCATCATTGGTAATTGACTGGGTGGTTTCCCTTGTGTTCAATAGTAAGACATCTATTCACACTTTGGGATTCGTGCAGTGTCTTGGATGCCATTAGCCTTATTGATGGTTTCCTCGCCTTTGTCAACAATTTTCATCATTTCTTGCTATTCAGAGGGTCGTTTTCATGTACTGCTTGCATTTGATACATGCAAAAGGTGCACATGGTCATTGGTTCATTAACATGTTCTTCGTCCGATCTCCACCAAATCATGAAGCTATTGCTTTGTTCCTTGTGCTGACTGATGAGAGATGCCTTAATGCTCTCCTTTTAGCGTGTCTCTTTCCATCGACTTCAACTCATCTATTCTGGATATGGGACCTAGATTTTTGTGAGTACCTTGAGTCTTGCAATCATTAGTGGTAGGCTCTCTTGCCATTGAGAAGTGGGAATACATCAATGTCTCATGATCAATGGATTTCTCAAGTGTTCAACACCGAATCCTTTATTCACACTTGTAGGAATGTACTCGGTGCCTTGATACCTACTTTCATTATTGGTAGGCTGCCTCACATTTGTTAATGGTATACCTCAATGACTGGTAATCAAA
>JZKD02S0890827.1:0-14069 GCA_000966675.3 Picea glauca | reverse complement strand
AGACTCCCCAACCAGGGGGATAGCCTCCCCAGACCCCGCAGAGGGGGTACCCCCCCTCTGCACTCCCCCACGTGGAAGAGTGTACATACTTCTGGGGTGTAAATACTTCATGGGGTATAAACACGGCTGAAAGTAAGGACCTCTTAATCAGGAAGATAATCAGGCTCCACAACCAACACTATGGTGTTTTCATACTTTCCATTATGCTTGCCTTTCCGTCTCCAATTGGTGCATTTAATGTGATGTCCCATTAGCCCTTGTCGTGCTTTAATTCTGCCTTGTGTTGTCCTTTCAACCTACTTTCGCTGACTTTCCTTTTCCCGCTTGTTTCCCTTTTTGATATGACTATTGTTCTTTCCTTTGCTGAATTCATGTTTCAAATGGTATGTGGCCTTTCTATCTCTGGCGTGCTACGTTGTTTTTAGTCTTAGTCTTGTTTTCTCTCTTTTTTTTTTGTACTGCGCGGTGGGTGGTCGACTATTGTTGTACAACTTTAGTCAGCTCCCATTGATCATTCCTTTGAGGTCTGTGCCTGATAAATATCTTAACTATACAACTTCTCTGTCTGTTACAGATTTTACCTTGTATGGTCCTAGCCAATGCATTCTCAGCTTCCCCGGGTGCTGAAACGATTTGTTGTCGTAAAGCAATACTAGATCTTCTTCTTTAAATGTTTTCTTCTTGATGTGTCGATCGTGCCAAGATTTGTCTCTTGATTTCTGCACTTGTTGGTGGAATCCTGCCAAGATTCGGTCTTCCTCCATTGACAGTAATTGATTCAGTCTTTCATGTACTACGCCTTGTTCTATCATTTGTGTGATAGCTGCTACGCGTAAACTAGGTATTAAAAATTCTAATGGCACTACTACTTCTTGGCCATAGACTAGTTTGAATGGTGTGTGCCCTGTCAACTTTTTGCATGTAGTCCTATACGCCCATAATACTTTTGGTACTTTGGGGTCTCAATTGTCTCTGTTGACGTTACAGATCTTTGTTAGTGCGTTCTCTAGAATTTTTTTAAAGGCTTCTACTATGCCATTTGCATGTGGATGATACAGTGTGATTTTCTGGTGATGAAATTCAAACTCTTCAAGCATCACACAGATGGTGTTGTTTATGAAGTGTGTGCCTTGGTCGTTCATCAAAACTCTTAGGCACCCAAATCTAGTGATTACTTGTTCAAACAAGAAGTGTGTAGTTGTCTATGCGCTGCAATATTTTAATGGTGTGACTTCCACCCATCTTGTTAGGTATTCCGTTGCAGTGATAATGTATCTTTCCCCTATCCTTTTGGCTGGTGGGTTAATTGGTCCCACAAAGTCTATTGCCCATTTATAAAATGCCTGTAATGTCACTTGCAGTTGTAGTGGCATCTCGTCCCTTCTGTTGGGTTTGCCTACCCTTTGACAAGCATCACATCTCTGAAAGTACTCTTTCGAGTCTCTGTGGATCGTTGGCCACCATAATCCTGCACGTAATACCTTCTACGCGGTAGATTTTCCTGCATAATTCCCTCATGGGATTCTGCTAGAATTCTTGGTCATTCGTGCTCTAATATGTATCTTCGTAAAATGCTATCTGTGCCCATCTTGTATATATGTCCTGCGATCAGTTGATAGTCAGCTGCGCAGACTACCAGGTTGTTCTTCTGTGCGGTGGTATATTCTTGTGGCGCGGTACCTATGCTCAAGTACTAAATGATCTCTGCGAAGTAGTCATAAACAATTTGTACTGAGAATAACTGTGCATCTAGAAAGTTGTCTTCTAAGTTCGTCGATTCTTCTCGATTTGTGACCCTTGATAGGTGGTCGGGTCCTGCATTCAATTTTCCTGGTTTAACTATTACCTCAAAGTCAAATTCTTGAAATAGAAATAACCATCGACATATTCTCCCCCCCAACACTGGCTTGTTGACTAGGTATTTCAGGGCTGAGTGATCTGTAAACATCTTAAAGTGTTTTCCCAATAGGTAATGTCTGAACTTCTATAGTGCGTAAACCATGGCTAGGCATTCTCTTTCTGTCGTGTTATAATTATGTTCTACGTCTGATAATTTTTTGCTTGTGAACGCTATCGGGTGATCCAAGTCTCTCGCTCCTAGTTGTGCTAAGATATCTCCAAGTGCTATCGTTGATGCATCTACATCCACATGGAATGTCTTTGCCCAGTCTGGAAATACTAATATCGGTGCAGTAACCATCTTTTCCTTCAGGGTATCCATACCGTGTTGACACTCATCTTTCCATTGATACTTTGTATCCTTCCTTAACATATTTTCCATTGGTGCTATGATTTGCACATATCCTTTGATGAATTTCCTGTAGTATCCTGTGTGTCCTAACATTGCTCTTAGTTGGTAGACTGTTTTTGGTGCTGGTAAGTTAACAATGACTGCGATCTTTGTCGGATCCTCTAACAAACCTTGTTTTCATACTATATGGCCCAATAGTATCCCAATCGGTGTTCAAAATATGCATTTATTGATATTCAATGATATCTGGCACTGTCTACATCTCTCTAGCATCAGTCGTAAAACTTCCACATGGTTTTTTAATAGACTATAAACTGTCCAGTCATCCAGGTACACTTTGAGAAAATGGTGGATGAACTCCTTAAATGTTGCGATGACCACAAAAAGAGAATATTGCGAGTGCATTCTTCAGTCCAAATGGCATGAATCTGTACTGATAGGATCTCCATTCCATCGCAAACGTGGTCTTGTTTCTATCCTCCTGTGCTATCTTAATCTGATGGTAGCCTGAGAATCCATTGGTGAATGAGTAAGCTTCGTGGGCCCCCACATTCTCTAACACTTCATCCGTGAACGGTGTAGAGAATGGGTCGTGTAGGCATGCATCGTTCAACTTCCTCAAGTCGATGCATATCTTGATCCCTCTTCCTTGTTTATTATCCTGTACTACCATTGGGCTTATCCATTCTGATTCCTCGACTGGTTCGATGATGCTGGCTTCAAGCATCCTGTTGATCTCATCTTTAACTTTTTGTTTATATATGGGGTTTATTCTGTAGGGTCATTTTTTAATAGGCCTTGCGTCAGATCTGAGTGGTATTTTGATTTCTCCAAATTGTCCGGCTATACCCTTCATCTCTGTAAATGTTGTGGGAAAAAGGTCTCTATATTCACACAACAATTATGTGATGCTTTCTACTGTATGCTCATCCCAGTAATCTCCAATGCTCACCATTTTGGGCTGCTTGACGATCCCGATGTTTACTTTCTTTATCTTGATTGGAAAATAAATGACTTTTGAATCTATGGGTGGCCCTTCCACATCTCTTTTGCCTTCAACTTATTTGATATGAATATCGCACAGATCATATTCATCTAGTGCTTCCTCCTATACATGGTAACATGACAACAATTCCTTAACTGTCTGCTTATTCTGCTGTTGTTCTTCTGTGATAAGTCATATTTCCAGTTCTTTAATGAATATGACTCCTCTGATCCGTTTCAGGGCCGCATCTATGTTGAGGTTCTCATGTTCGAATGAGAAAGTGACAGTAAAGTTCTGTTTCAATGTCGTCCATGTTGTAGTTCCTTTGCGCAATTCCTAGTCTGTATACTAGTTCGTTGGGATGCCCTCTAAAGTATGTATGAAGTGATGAGGCCATTCCTTTGGTGGTTTCATTTTCCACAACGTTTTACACTCCTCCAAGTGTTCGACTGGTGTCCCTAGTCCTTCATAATTATTTTGTTTGTTATATGCATGTTTTGTGCCGAACCTTATGCGCAGTAATCTCTTACATTGATACCAGTCTGTGATGGCCTCCTTGTGTGTGCCCCACCATCTTGCGGGTGTGGCCTCTATTGCTAAATCCAGTGCTAGTAGTCTCTGGTTCTCTAATAATTTGTCTTCATATTGTGTCAAGAATGTTTCCAAATCATTTAGTCCGTGGAAACTGGGTGGTTCTCTGATTTCTATGCCTACCCACCTTACTCTATTCTTGCACATATTCTCATGTAGACTTTGTGTAGTCTCTGCTGCCAGTTTTCTAACCCGGTGTTTGAGTCTGTTGCGCATGAAGTAATGCTCTGCCAACTGAGTACCCCGTCTACAGTTGGGTTTACGTAATCCTCATCGCGCGCAGTTGTTTTGTACAACTAGATGATCTCTTCTAAGTCCAGGCAAGTGGGTTCTATGAACCTCTCCCCTTCAGATGGATCTAGTGGTGCTATGACCCTGTAGTCTCCAGACTCAAATGTCATTTTCCTGGTTTTCAAGTTAATTATGGCCTGGTTGTCAAACGCCCAATCCAGACCAAGTAGTTCCAGGTAAGGTTTTGTGCCATCTACTATTTCGATGACTTCAAAGTCTGCTTTAGTGTGCACTCCATTCAGATCTACTGTCACTCCTTTCAGTTTACCTATTGGTAGGACTCTATGTTGATTTGCTAGTTTTAATTGAACGGTTGAGTATCCCAATGTTGGTTCTCCCATGCATTTCCATGTGGTCTTTGGTAGCACATTCACTTTGGATCCTAGGTCTAGTATAATATCTCCCATATTGAAATCCCCAATGTTAGTATTTAGTCTAAATTCCCTACTTGTTCTTCTTCTTGTTTGTAGGTGATTGACGGTTTTCGGTTCTAGCTTTTGTTCCGTCTCGCTGCTACATTTCTCTAGTATGTTTTGCAATATTGTCACATATGAAGGATCACTTAACACTTTTATGCATGATTGCAAAAATCATTTGATTGTACTTACTTGTCCATTGGGTTGAATTCTATTTCTATGGTCCAATGATGGTGACATCTCAATTCTGGAGCTTCCTTGCTTTGTTATGCAGTCGACGCTATGTCCTCCTTCTGAAATTCTTGTTGGGCTTCTTTAAAGATATCCTTTTCCTTTTGCACGTTGAACTACTTCTTGGGGTTAGTGTTCTTCTTTACCCATTGGTTCTGCGCTGGTTCCTGTAAAACTACGTCATTTCCTATTTTCGTTCCTCCACGAGTGACTATGTTGATGTTCTGTCTGTCGTCCCTTGCTTCGATTGAAATCCACTGAACATTCTGATTGTTTTGGTTCCTCTTTTCCTCAATTTTACTCGTAATGTTGGACATTCCTCTGTATCATGGTCAGATGTGTGAAAATACATACAAGTCGTTGGCGGAAGTGGAAATTCCTGTGCATAATGTCATAGTTGCTAGAAATTGTGACATGTGATTGGTCCTCTACCGCGTCTGAAACCTCCTCTGGCTTGTCCTGCTCCTCGGTAGCCTACGCGATCATCTATCGATGTGTTATACTATGGTGCCTGATTATACTACACGGTATTGTACTGGGGCTATGCTGGGTTGTACGGTGGCTGCACATTATTGTAGGGTTGCTGCACAATATTATACTGTTGTTGCGCAGTGTTGTATGGGGTGGGGGATTTTTGATTGAACTGTGGTGCTAATTGCCCAATCATCATTTCGGCATGTACCATGTATGTGTCTGATGTTCTTTCCCGCATCAGCTCCATAGTTCTGCAATCTTTGTCATCGTGGCCCATTGACTTACAAAAGGTGAAATATGAATTCTTTGGAATTGTCTGGTATTTCTGCATCATCGTGCAGTGATAAGGGTCGTGACTTGGTTTCTTTCATATTCTGCACCATAATCCTCCCTGTGGTAGTGGGTTTGGCATACCTGTTGTCATATATTGTGTGAATGTTGGGCATTCATTCTTGTGGTGTCCTTCCATCCTGTAGGTGGTGCACCAAATGACTTCTCGTTTGTCCTTGTTCTTATTCTAGTTCAGCTGAAATGTTAAATTCTTCAAATCCTCCTTCAACTCTTCGATAGTTGGGTCTGTCTGCTGGTATTGGTTCTCTTCTAGTTGTAAGGTTGCTTGCAGAGCCTCTGCCTACGTCTGAAACTTCTGTTGTCGTAAGGAATATTTTAAGTGTGGGAGTAGTGATTTGACAAACAAGTGTCGATGTTGCATATCGGTCATACAGTATCTTAACTTTCCTTTTAATCACTTGAATATCTGATCGATATCCCATATAGATTCTCCTGGTTTCTGTCTTATTTCAATCATCTCGTTCATGTACTTATCCTCTGAGTTTGACTCCTGGAACTCATTTATCAATCATTTCTTAATGTCGGCTAGTGTCCTTGTCTTCCTAGGGGAATTTTTCGTGTCTAGACTCATGTACCAGTCTAGTGCATGGTCTCTTAGTGTGATCGCTAGCTGCACAAGTTTGGTATCTTCATCGGTGATCTGCTTTGCTTCCCAGATTTTTTCATAAATGAACAAATTCTTCTCAGGGTCTTCTGCAGCTTCTCCTTGAAACTCTGGTAATATGATAGTGGGATCCTGTCCTACCATTCTGAAGACTGAACTACTACCTCCTCTGTGCAGTGTAGATACTTGAATAGGGTTTCCTGAATTGGCTCCTCCAGTTGTTGCTCCTTGTGTAGATGTACTTCCTGCTATCGAACTTCCTCCGAACTTCAGTTGTCTAAATGGTGGTGTTATCTTTGGTGTATTGGTCGCACATGGGTTTATGGGTTCCACATTGACATTAATATGGATAGGATGGCTTTCCTCTCCTCTTGTTCTTGGGCCTCTTGTCTTCCTATTTTATGTTGCTCGCATGATTTCCTCAATCTTCTCTACAACCCATAGATCATCTACCTCTTCCTCATCGCTAGCCAAGCCCTCCCTCACGACTATGACTCTCTTCTTGGTATTCACCTTATATTGGTAGGGTACTCCGCTACACGTCATTCCTGATGACGCTAGTATCCACTTGATTTGGTCGTCATCCATCATGATCGGGTCCAAGGGTTCCCCCTCCCTCTTGCCTTTATACCGACCTCCTTCCATTTATCCTTTCTCTGTTAGTGCTTCCCCCCTTCCCCCATGCACGCAGGGAAGTCTAGTTGTTTGATTCCATTGTCATTACACCTTTCTTATATAGTAGTATCTTGATAGAAGTATATAGTGATAGAATGTACCTTCCTATGGGTTCACGTAGAAATTCTTGCTCAGTTGCGCTGTATGACTTCGCTGTGTCGACTGCAAACTCTGTGTTGAAGCCTGCCACAACACTGTAAATCCAGAAGTCTACTGCATGGGTAAATTTGTTGTTCACCTGCTGTAATTGTTCAATCTGTACTAGGGTCCAATCTAGTTGTCGAATCCAGTTTGTCGCATGGTTATCCTTCAACCTTAGGATCCACTCATGTAGTAGATGCAGAAAAGAACAGAAAAAGACTTCATGTAAATCAGTAAATACGTATTTATCCAGGTATTTACACGGTGTAATTCTAGGGTTTCTATTATCTTTCTGTGCAAACTCTAGTTCTTTGGTTCTCAACTAGCCTTCGATTTCCACTTTCATGGGGTTCCAAGGTCTCAACATTCCCTTATAATGGCTCATTTATCTTTTGTTTCGCTCATTATTTTCTCCTTCACTCTATCTCGTCTACTCAGTCCTTTCTTGTTCCTCTTAACATGACAACATAACCATTTGTTGGTTGGTTATCATTTTCTTACTCTTCTCTCTTGACCATATGAGTTATTGACCCAGGTTTCATGTCATTCGGGTTTCCAACAAAGCCTCTAAAACTATCGGCCCTCCTGGTAAACCAGAAGGCAACATAGTACACAGAATGCACTGCGCAGTCTCACCCAAGATAGCTTTAAATGGGTGGTTGTAAGACTCAGGTGTTTACAGCCTAGAATCGAGTATGATATAGGGGTTTATTAACCAAATCCATGTACTACGAGTTGTAAGTGCAATCTACTTATTCCGCACGGGGGTAAATGTACATTTCACAATTTATTTCCCAAATAGCATAAACATATTCCATAACAATGGATTAACTCATTCCTCAAGCATAACAATTAACTGCTGAAAGAAAGTAAATATATGCATGCATTCATCACATTACACAGATGTTACCGTGGTTCACCCCCTCCTGGGCTACATCCACAAATATTTGGCTCTTGACTCTTTTATTATGGATGTTCTGCATGTCCGGCGTCGTGCGCTTACAATTCTCTTCTAATGGGTAAGATCTGTATGAGGCGAACTAGATCGCACCAGGATCCACAACCTGCGATCTAATCCTCAGATCTACCTTCTCTCTTCTATTCTTAGCTCAACAACTTACAAAAATAGTGCATAAAATTATTGCATAATGCATCCATTCATACATCACTCTAATGGAATGTTACAAGAACCTGAACCTCTACAAAAAACAATAAACTTACTACGAAAGAACACCAACCTCTATATTATACCTGCGTATCTATATTTATATCTATCGGGCTCTTCAACCATTTATAGTGTCTTACCAAAAACTTAACCCTACCGACGTTAGGTCTTCCTCCCATGCACGTGTTGTTCTTCCTCCAGCAGTCACTTTCCTTGTGCACACTTTCTTTCATGCACACGTACTGTTCTTTCTCCAACTGTTACTTCAATTTCTGCACGCTTTCTTTCCCGTGATTGTCCTTCTTTCCAATTCGGCCTGGTGCCAACACTATGGCTAGCTCCATAATCAATTAAAATTACTATGGGTTGGTTATCAATCTTACCTTCCACTTCAATCATGGGTGATTGATAATCTTCTAGCTTTTTGTCCAAGGCTGCATAAATCCTTGGCATTTTTCCTCCCATTTTTTCCATTGTTTCAACCTTCTGAATGTTGTGTATAGTCCTCATTCTTTCTCCTTTGTGAGGGCATCCCCTATATAAGTGATTTCCCTCACATCCCGAACATTGTATAGATTGTTTCCTTGGCCTTTTCCAAGATGGTTATGCAATTGTGTGTTCATTTTGGGATGACTGGACTTACTGATTTGCTTGGGAGTTATTCTTGAAAAAGGGTGGCTTAAAGCCTTTCTTTCTTTAATCCTTTTTACCCTTCATCTTGCCATTCCAATATTTTTGGAAAACTAGCCTTCCTCTGCTTTGCTCATAAATATTATTTTTTCTTCTTATGGATTCTTTCAAAGTCTTGGGCTTATCATATTGTATCTTTTAAATAAAGAAAAAGGGTAACCCACTTACAAACCTTTAGATTTTGACCTTCTCATCCTTTATGAAGTCAATATACTTTAACAAATCAAATAACCACTTTTCATATTCATCCATTGTCATGCTTCCCAACTTGAGTTCAAATAAATTTTTCATATTCCATTCAGAATAATGCTTGAACAAATATTTCTCTTGGAAATATCCTTTGAAATACCTCCATGAGATATTGTTCTCATCAATATGTTTGGCTTACTTAAGCTAATCCCACCACATGGTTTCCTATCCTTGCAAGTGGTAGGTTGCAATTCTAGTTTCTAGTCAGGAGGAGTAGTCATGTTGCTAGAAATATTTTTTCATTTCCAATAGCTAGGCCTTAGATTTTTCTCATTTCCTATGCTCACCATTGAAAGTTGGTGGATTAATTTTCTTGATTTCACATTGCAAGATGTCTGCTTCAAGGCTTCTCCACTACCTCCAGACAGAAGACACGCTTGGGATTCTCCCTAGATCTAAAGATGCATGAGTTCTTCTAGTGTATTTCCTTGGAGAATGATGGTTCCTTCTCATGTTTCTTTACCGCCTATCATTCCCATGCTCATCCTTTCTGCTATGAGATCTGGATGTAGTCACCTACCTAGCACTAGATTCTTGCTTAGTTCCAAAGTATTTTTTGACTTGATTGTGAAACATATTAAAACTTTGAAGTATCTTCCCTAGCCTTCATAATTATTTCATTATATTCTCTTTAGCTCTTCACTTCTCCATGCAAGCTTCTCACAGTTACAAGCTCTTTCTCGCCTCTTCTTCCATTAGACCATGTCTTAACGTTTCCCATGCTGACATGCAAAACTATGATCTCTTCCTCATGGTTGTAAGATCCATGAGAATATTCCATAACTCCAGTCCTCATATAAGATCCAAATTTTCTTTCATGTACCTCTAATTCTGCAAAAAATGTGCATGTAATAATTATTGTTAGAGCATGCACAACATAAAACATTTCATCAATTAGCTTACATGTTATTCTCCTCATAAAATTATGAAGAACATAATGAACCAATTCACAATATGATTCCTTAGACACATTCTTCTTTGAAACATATCTTCAATGTCTATACCCATGCCTCTTTTTTAGTTTTGAGCAAAAAGTTACAACATTAACATGTTGCAATTTCCCACTCATTTATTGCTACAAAAATCTATTTATTAATTTATAATAACTTATAATTCCAAATTCAAAATTATGGGTGGATAAATATCTTCTCCTCCTCAAGACCTTTCCAGTGACTATTCATTTTCTCAAATTCGATCTCTGAGCTTAAAGTTATGGTCCAGATAAGTTTAGGTTGTTTTTCTCAAATTACCCCTATATGCTACATGTTTCTTATTTTTCTTCCCACACATTTTTGCATACCCGGATTCCAAATATGGATCCATGGATTCTTTCTATCGTTCATAATATTTCCATAGACTGCTCATGTTCCTTAAACAAACTTCTAAGCAAGGATTTCTACCCTATGAAAGTAAATCAGTGCCAAAATTTTACCCTTACTATTTTGGCTATAACTTTCTCATACACGCTCTATTTTGCTTTCGAAATAGCTAATTGGATAGATATCTCTAATTTATTTTACTTGAGATATAGAGACACTATTTTTGTGGGTTTTTATTGGTTAAAAATGTCATTTCAAATCTCCAAATCTCCTCGCAATTTAATGACCTCCAAAAATATGAAAAAAAAATCATATAAAACTAGTTGTTTCACTGTTGTAACAACCTTTTAAATTTGAGTCATTGATCTAAAATAGAGTGGGATCAGAGCCATTGATTCAAGATCCATCGACGATCGGTTGATTAGATATTCTCATTGCCAAATCAAAATTGTCTTCAAATCTCCCCGACGCTCAATCATTGGTCGTTGATTGTTGATGATCCCCACTAACTGACAAAATACTTCTCCAATTCAGCCGACCAAACTGTCGGCCATCCCTGTTGGATGATGTGGAATGACACATGGATATTGATATGGAATGACACAAAGACTATAACATGGCATCAGGATGACGTGGATATTGACATGGCATGACACATTGTTGATGTTCAGATTGGTCAAGATCAAAACAACAACCTCATGAGGATAAAAATATCCCCTGCGTTTTTATAGAGGTGGTAATCTTCTACTATAGTTTGAAATAATTAACTTGATCTTATTTAAGAATAGGGGAATTTTGAATAATAAACCCCAATATTTATTTCTTGAAACAATATATAATAATACTATTCAAGTGTAAAAGAATATTCACATGAAAAAGTTCTTGAGAGAAGGACCATGAATCTCTTAAAAGACTTAAATAAAAATGTGTACATAATATTATACAAGAATAAAGAAACCATAATATGAAAGTATAACATTCCTCACATCCATCCAAAGCATGATAAAATTTCATCACATTCATAAGAGGGAAAGATAAAAGTCCACAATTATAGAGAACTTTAAAATAGTATTTCATTCAAAACATAAGTGAATATGATAGGTGCACTTCAAAATCTTATGCTCATAAACTCAAAGTTTGAGAAATCATTAAAGTTACACCGCAACATAGTTATCTTGGGAGTTCAAAAATAATAGTTTGTTTACAAATAAATAAAAGGATTGTGTTCCCCCAAATGGACTGGGATGGGGCTCCCGTCGACCTTAAAAAAAGTAAACTATAACAAGACTTGGAAGCATAAAAATGAGATGATCAAATATCGGTTATGGGTTCTAAAAAAGAAATGAAAATACACAACTGGATGATTTCTGAACAATAATTATGAAATATATAAAATTATGAAAGTGACAAATTCACGTACCATGATGGAATTTTTTCTCTCCCGTTATCTGCTTGTTGATGTGCCTTTTATGTTCTCTTTCGTTTGCNTAAGAAATCAAAGGACTCCCATTAGCACCTAATGAGCACCTATTTAACATCGATTGAGCACACTGAATATCTATAATGTAAAGTGTTTTGAGCAGGTACAATTGACAAATCTGAAGTGATAGGTCTAAGGCAGGGAAGGTCTGAAGGAGCGAAAGTTTCGGAGCTGCAAAGAGTGTGATTGTTCCAGGGTTTTTGAGGTTATCCACAAGCTGAAAAAGCAAAGGACATGTACATCTATGATTCGTCGGATCTCAACTTGAGTGCATTTAAAAGTTATGAATGCTTATCATTAGTTTGCAATTTGATTATTTAAAAGCATTAATGTGTTTATTAAATGTTGAAATCTACAAACTGAAAGCAATAGAAAGAGAACATGAAACAGAAAATGAGAGACAAGAACAAAAGAGTTTGATAACAGAGTTCACCCCCTTCACTGGGCTACATCTCCGGGTCCCTCCCCAATGGGTACCGATCCATTAATCTATTCAAATTGGTACAAATGGCACTGGAATCTCTGCAAATCAACTTCAACAGCTTCAGAACATAATGCTAGTCAAAATCCCTTAAGACCCCTTCTCTCAAAAAGTACAAATTGAGCTCCAAATGTATTTGGAAAGCTCAAATTACACAGAAAAGATCGACTTTAAAATGTTCAGCATCTGGACAGAATTACAATAAGCGCTCTGTGGCGCAATGGCTAAAACTTTTGGTTATATAGTTGCAGATCGCAGGTTCAAACCCGAATTTGGCGCATTTTAGTTCTATCTCTGCGAGATTCTGATAACAAAATAATATATTCTGGAGTCCTAAACGAAGCCGAACACCGGATTTTGTGGCTAGTAATGTGGTGATAAGGCGTTGGTGTAAGATTAGGTCGCGGGTTTGACTCCCTCGCACACCTGTTTTAGCATAACTTTTATATGTTTTTTATAACAATATACTATTGTTAACCCACCAGTATACATGCATAGTTAATATATGGTTTAAACCATATATTCGTTGGTTCACAAATCTCGTGGCTTATGGTATTTGATATGATTTATGTATATCATATATATTATATGATATCGGCCTCATAATAAACCGCCCACTGTTATAACAAACCTCCGCTAGATTGATAGCCGTTGGCACATTACCCAGGCCGACCGCTAAACTAGCGGTCGGCTATATTTTTTTTAGCCAACATTTCCACATTACATAATAAATACATTAATGCGCATATTCCTTAATGTATTAAACCCACGGTCTAATGGTTAAAGCACTTGGTTAATAGCAACGAGGTCGAGGGGTCGAACCCCACTGAGCCTCTTCCATAAACTTTTTTCCATACTTGGCCAATTGGGAACTGCCACGTGTCACTAGGTCAATCTGCCACGTCAACACCCCTGCACTTTGACTTTGACTTTTTAGTTGTTTGTCTAGAACTTCAGATGGCCATAACGTCTCCATACGAAGTCCGTTTGAAGTGATTTTTGCATCGTTGGATTCATGTCGACGAGCTCTACGCCATTGTACCATTTATTTCCAATTTTGGATCAGTCAAATTCTCAATGAAAAATGACCCCCTGGATCATTCCTCCCCATTGAAGAGCTTTTGGACCCCAAAAGCCTTTTATGTTGAATTCAAGAAAGAACATGTTCGGCTCGCTTTTCCTGTATCTTTCATCCATTTTTCTTGGAACCTGTACATTTGTCTCATCACAACAATAATCATAACTGCACTGACGTTACTGAGCACATTAATCCCATTAATTATCACATCTACATTCACTGTTGCTGCAATCAACCATACACTGCTGAACAGTAGAAAGCTGAATAACAAAACTGAATATAAAGACGTGAAAGACAATGCACCCACATCATGCTTTTCCTTCCAGACAGGAACAATGTTCATCATAGTGTTTCTATGCATTGACACTTCCATTTCATGCTTAGGATTACTTTCTTCCTTAGTTTTCACATATACTAGTGTCAAATTCTTGCTTGCATTAACTACCATTTTCAGTTGTCCTGTAGTTACAAAAGATCTATTCCTTTTAATTGAATGAGAATGCACAATGTATTTGATTCCTTCCTTAAACAGACGATACTGATTTTGTTCCCTGTAAAAGATTGCCTTTCTATCATATAAGTACGGGCTTCCCAACA
>JZKD02S0890805.1:0-14069 GCA_000966675.3 Picea glauca | reverse complement strand
AAAAAGGGATAATTTTCCTAGGAAGGATTTTAGAAGGAATCCTCATCCGTAGGTCCCACAGAAAACAATTAAAAATCAGGATCAAAAAATCCCAACCCCCTTCAAAAGTGAAAACTTCAATAGAGAGGAAGATATAGAAGATTTTGAAGAGTTTGATGAGGATATTAATAATCTTGGAAATGATAATAAATCATCTTATTTATCAATACAAGTTTACGAAAAATCCTTAAATAAGGAAATTAGATCAGAAGACAATGTTAGCAATGATACGTCTGAAGATTTGGCCTATCAGGGTATCCCAGATGATATTATAGATGAAATACATGAGAAATATAATTTAAGACCTAAGAATAAGAGTCTTCCAACTGTCCCAACAAAAAAGATCTTGCCTAGAGGCGAAACTGATGAAGCAGCTCCAAAGGTTGCTGACAAACAGACTGCAAAAACTCACATCGTTGACACGCAACCTGTCAAGCCAAAGTCAGTAGGAACACTCGCCGCAAAAACACAGGTCCCCGTGGGTGAAATCAAATCTACACCGCAAAGAAAATTTGAAAAGAAAGGGATGGAGGCCCCAAACGTAGAGAGTGAAAAGGCTCTGGGAAATTTTAGTCTCGAAAATGAAATAAACAAAATCAAAATCCCTATCCCACTTGTCGAACTGGATAAAAATACCATATATAGAAAGAAAATTGCTAAGATGATTAGCTTTTCAGAAGACGAAATACAAGCCGATGTCATAAACTTAGAAGATGACAAGGCAAACATAGTTTTTGGTCCACATTTTGAAGGTGCGAGAGACATTGTTGATCCCTTCTATATCACGTTGACCTTGTTTGACCACCTACTTCATAACTATATGCTAGATTCTGGAGCATCCCACAATGTGATGCCAAAATCCATTATGGAAAATTTAGGTTTCTAAATCACCAGTCCATATGGAGACTTATATTCATTTGATTCAAGAAAGGTCAAATGCATAGGTATGATTAAAGACCTGGTGGTCAATCTGGCACAAATACCCACTAAAAGCATTCTCATGGGTGTAGTAGTCGCTGATATCCCTCCTAAATATGGTATACTATTATCTAGGTCATGGGGTGCCAAACTTGGGGGATCTCTCCATCTTGACATGACATATGCTACAATTCCAATATTTGGAGGACAATATACGTGTCTTTACAAAGAAACTAGGTTGGCTTTCATGGTAGGTGATCCACATAACCCAAATAACCACCCTGTATATATTTCCGAACAAGATTTAGGAAATTGTATATTATCTATTGATGATGAGTTTGAAGTAGGTATAGACGAAAGTTGTACAGAAGAAAAAACAGAAACAGAAGGATTAAAAGAAAATGTATATAGCTCGAGTGTATGGAAGATGTTTTTTGATGGTGCTTCATCCTATTTTGGAGCTGGAGCTAGGGCACTCCTGGTGGATTCCGATAATCAATTCATAATTCCCTTTTCTTATAGATTACAGTGGAATGAGAACCACACTAATAACATATGTGAGTATGAAGCCTTAGTGTTAGGGTTAGAAGCTGCCAGGAGAATGAAAATAAAAAACCTTGAATTCTTTGGTGACGCTGAGCTAATCATAAAACAAGTTAACCAACAGTACTAGGCCAAACATCCTAGGTTGACATCCTACAGGAATTGCATTTGGGATCTGATCAAAAATTTATTTTCCTCTGTCAAAGTTCATTTCATTCCTAGAATTGAAAACCAACGGGCTGATGCATTAACTAAGGCAGCCTCAACTTTCACACCTCCCACCACATTTAAACTAAAGTACCACATACAAATGAGGCATCGACCTTCTATACCGAATAACATATAGCATTGGCAAGTCTTTGAGGACAATGAACAACTTCACAAATTTTTAGAATCAATCGATGCGTTTGCAAAACGCACGCTGACCAAGAAAACCAAAATGATCCTATTTGGATCATGCAGGAAGGGGAGGATCCTCAATAGTTCCATGATAAAATCATGAATCATCAAATGCTCATTCTTAAAAATAACCAGATCCCCAAGGGCTTGATTCCCTTGGAAATATTATTCAATCAAGATGATATCCCTTCAAAATCCACTCTACAGCCTCAACCTGAAGAGGTTGAAGACTATGACATAGGTACTAAAGAAAACCCTCGACTGGTGAAACTATCCAAATATTTATCCCTAGAAACTAAAAGTAAGTACGCGGAGTTGCTTAGAAAGTACAAGGACATGTTCGCTTGGTCTTATGAAGAGATGAGAACCTATAATACCACTTTGATTGAACATAAGATACCCCTGAAGCTTGGTGTCAAACCCTTTAGACAAAAACTTGGACAAATTAATCCTATATTATTGCCCGTGATTGAAAAAGAAGTCAAAAAGCTCTTAGATGCAAAGATAATTGTACCACTAAGATACTCAAATTGGGTAGCAAACCTGGTCCTGGTTAGAAAGAAAAACGGGGAAATAATATTGTGTGTAGATTTTAGAAATCTAAATAAATCCTCCTTCAAAGATAATTACCCCCTACCCAAAATGGATCACATTTTAGAAAAAGTAGTTGGGGAAAATAGGATGTCGATGAGCAATGGGTTTTACGGATACAATCAAATTTCCATCTGCGAACACAGTAAAGAAAAGGAAGCCTTCACCACCCCTTGGGGTACATTTATGTATGATAAGATGCCTTTTGGTTTGATGAATGGAGGTGCTACTTTCCAATGGGCTATGGATATCGCTTTCATTGGCGAAAGAGACAAACTTGTGGTTATCTATCTTGATGATCTAATCATTTTTTCTAAATCTGATGAAGATCATTTGATACATCTCAAGCATAGGTTTGAAAAATGCCGCAAGTTTGGTTTGTCCTTAAACCCCAAAAAGGCTCACGTTGCTATGCAAGAAGGTAAACTTTTGGGTCATATTGTGTCTCGAGACGGAATTAAAATTGATCCTAAAAGAGTTGAATCCATAGGCACAATAAATATCCCTAGGAATGTAAAATAAATTCAGTCATTCTTAGGAAAATAAAATTTTTAAGGAGATTTATTCCAAAATTTGTTGAAATCGTGAAATTGATCACAGATATGCTAAAGAAAAATAGCGAAGTGAAATGGACAGCAGAAGCTAAAGCATCGTTTGCACACATCAAGAAGGTTATAAGCGAAGCACCCGTACTAGCAAGCCCCGATTATCTAATGGATTTTCTTATTTTCTCATTCACCTCTGAACACACACTCACTGCGGTTCTCCTCCAAAAAAATGAAGAAGGCTTTGAGCAACTGGTAGCCTTTTTTAGAAAAAGTCTCAGAGATGTTGAACTTAGATATGATATAATGGAGAAACAAACATATGCTATGGTGAAGGTGTTAAAGGTTTTCAGAACACACGTATTACATTCCAAGATAATCGTGTATGTACCCACTAGCTCTATAAAATATATTTTATTTCAGTCCGATAGTGATGGCAAAAGAGGATGGTGACTAGCCAAGATTCAAGAGTTTGACCTAGAGATAAAACCAACGAAACTAGTAAAGCGACAAGCTTTGGCTAAACTCTTAGCTGAGTCAAATTTCAGAGCTCTCAGAATAAATGGCCTGCAGGGAGCTGAAGAGTATGTGGACATATATGAACTCGACGAACAAATCATTGAAAGTAGAATCAAAGAAAAGTTTTCTTTATATGATTGGTATCGAGACATAGTGTCCTACTTGTTGACCTTGAAGCGCCCAAGTGATTTACCCCCATCTAAAGCCAGAACGCTGAACTTGTATGTGGTCAAGTACCATATATCTGAAAGAAAACTATATTGGAAGGATCCACTTGGCTTCCTATTGGTTTGTCTGGTCGAATCATAAATAGAGAAGGTCATAAGCTAATTTCACAAAGGAGTGTGTGGAGTACATCACACTTGGAGGGCGATGGCTTATAATATCCTGAGAGTAGCATATTATTGGCCAAAATGTTTCTCGGATGTTAATGCAAAGGTTCAAGCCTGCAACCCTTGCCAATTGTTTGCAGGTAAGCATAAGCTCCCAGCGATGCCGCTAGTTCCAGTCAAAACGGAAGCTCCTTTTCAACAATGGGGATTATATTTAAAAGGAAAAATTAATCCTCATTCTAGTGCTCAGCATAGAGGGATCCTGACTGCAACAGATTACTTCACCAAATGGGCGGAGGCTATTCCAACCAGAAAGCCTATAGATTCAGTGGTAATAGATTTTTTAGAAGAGAATAGTTTATCTAGATTTGGCTACCCCAAAAAGATAGTAAAAGATAATGCTCAGGCCTTTAAATCTATGGTTATGGTCAGTTTCTACCAAAAATACAATATCGTGCTTGGTCATTCCATTGCATATTACCCCCAGGGAAATGGGCTAGCTGAGTCTTCAAATAAGATCTTAATCAATATAATTAAGAAAGTGCTAAGAGAAAACAAGAAATCCTGGCATGTACATTTGAAGTACGCTCTGTGGGCAAATCGAATAGGCACCAAAAAGTCTATCAACACTTCTCCTTTCCAAATGGTGTACGAGACCAATGTAGTGTTACCTATGAATCTAGCACTTCCTGTAATGAAAATTTGGAAATATGAGAAGGAAGAACCAAATCATGTCACAAGAAGGATAAGTCAGCTGATTGAAGTCCAACAGCACAGGGACGAAGTGGATGAAAGGTTGTAGAAATACTAGGACGACATGAAAGCTCTATTTGACTGTAAAGCCAAAGACAAAGATTTTCTCCCGAGAGATTTGGTTTTAAAATGGGATGAAAGGAAGGAAGACTCGAAAAAACATGGTAAATTCGATCACATATGGTATGGACCATTCAAGGTAACAACTCCTGAAGGAAAAAAATCATTTCTATTAGAGAATTTGGATGGTAAAATCCTCAATGCCCCTGTCAATGGGCGTTATTTAAAACATTATATGGAATAATTGATTTTCAAAATTCCAACTGTATATACCATTTGATTTTTCTTTTTATTTCATGATTTTCTTTGGTAAGTCTTCTTTTAATAAAATAAAAATAGGTTAATGTTTTTCTAGAAGTAGGGATATAAAATTTTCAATGTATTCAATTTGTTTAAAAGCCCTAATACTCTTCGTTATGTTCCTTCACATGATCTTATCTTGCAGCCCAAACAAAGCGAAAGGAGCTAACAGATAGCCATATATCAGAAGATAAATTCACTGAAAACAAGTGATATAAAGATTTCAGTTATTTCAAAAGAGAACGAAAATGGTAAGGCAAAGGTGTGAATTCCAGAGAAGTCTAATTTTTCAACGAAGGTCCCTAAATTATTGGGATAGTCTTGTAAGTATAATATGTCTTTAAAAAGAACGTGTTCTTACTCTAGGCCCTAAGAGTTTCACCTAGAATAAGATAAGAGGTAATTAAAATAAACAAAGAAAGAAAAGTGTCTCCGAGAAAGAGTTCCAAGAATTGGGTTTAATTTATGACCCCTATTTTTCGATTTCCAAGTCTTCCTCCATCGCCCCTTTCTACCCTCGGTTTTGCCTTCTTAAAATACCAAATATCTTTCCAGGTTTCCCACAGAGGGAGAAGAGATTACGTCTTATCTTTGGAAGCTGAAAAACAGTTCTTAAAAGGTAGAGCAGTCCTCGTAACTCCTCACTCTCTAACTAAACAAAGTTATTCTTAGGATGATCTTGACTCTCCTAGGTTTCTTAACAATTTTCTAAGGGTTTAGGCTTGCTCGAAGGAAGACCCCTGAAATAAACCTTCCCCTTTTTCCCTACGGACTAAGGTGCTTTGAAAGTTAAAAAAGGGTATGTCTAGGTTAATCAAAGCAAGTTGACAAACCTACACTACAAATTTTACATAGATACCATCCCTGGTATACTTACTACCTCTAATTGCCCCCACTTTGTGTTCAAAAAGTAAAATATAAGACAGATGGTGAAAGGAAATTCATATTTGATTGCCCCCATATAGTGCAAGAAGACAATGAAAGGAAATTCATTTAAATGATTTCCTTCATCTTAGCATTTAAATGCATAATTATGATTCGAAGTGGTGAAAGGAAATTCAGTAGAAAGGGACAGATAACTTCACCGGGGTACTGAACAGGCTCACTGCCAGTGAAGCAATATATGAGGTATCTGTAAGGCTATCATATGTAATTTTCACTCTACTCTGGTTACCAGCCTTTTCAAAATCGCATCTGCATCCCAAGTCTAGACAGGGCTCCCTAATTAAAAACATGAAATTCACTTCATTTGATGCGAGCCAAAAGCTGCAAGATCTATTGGATTCCCTAGGATTGTTTTGATCATCTTACAGTAGACTTAAATTCAGTAACGAGAAGGAGAAGATCAAGAATGGGGTTGCAGCTGAGTTTACAATGTTGAGAGTTTTGAAAAGATTTTCAGAAGTCAACACGAAATCTCTTTTTTCCCTCTGTATTCCCTTCCTAAGAAAGTTCTACAGAAAGAAGCCATTGACTCCATTTACACAATAAAGGCACTAAGTCTACCTGTTCTCCTCGTCCCACAAGGAGACGAGGTCCCCAATTGGAGCCTATGTTGAAACATTTATTAATTTTTTTTTATCTTCAAAACTAAAACCTTCCTTTTTCGGGTTTCATCTTTTCATAAAGCATAAGTCTCACTTTCATTTCCAAAATGCTGATACCGAAATCCTGACAAGCTTTATTTTTTTAAATAATAAAATACAAAAAACCAAAAGTGTTATAAAAGTCCCTACATGCTTTCTGTAAAATTATTTTTTAAATCACGAAAAGCTTAAACCCTAAAGGAGTTAAGATTAACCTTTAAAAAGTTTTTCGGAAATTGGGGCTTACTAAGAACATATGTTTTAATTCATTTCCAATCGCGGAATCTCGATCCCCGATTTCCTGAAATATGGAAGTTACTAATTATTTAAGACTAAGTTAATCATATCATGATTTCGGGATTCAGGGTTCATCGATAACATACCTCTTGTCAACATGATCCCCAAAATCTCGAAACGCGAATTCTCGACTCATATTTTGTGTTTAAACTAATTTAATCATGTTTTGGAAGTTAGTCCTTAATCATGATTAATTACTTCACTAATACGAAAATTCAAGGCTTAAGTTAATCATTTCGCAATTTTGGAAATCGAGATTCATCGATGACATACCTTTTATCAACACGATCCCTGAAATCTTGAAAGAATCAAAATCAGTTTAATACTGATTAATTAATTTACTAAAACGAAGTTAAGTCCTAATTTAAACTTGTTGTGATTTCACAATTTTGGAATTCAGGATTCAGTGATAACATACCTCTTGTCAACACAATCCCTGAAATCCTGAAACGTGATGTCTCGACTCCTAATCCATTTTTACTCTAAATTAATTTTGTATTGGAAGCATGATTAATGACAATCAAACTTTTTAGGTTAGTTCTTGCTTGGTTTTCTGATCGAATGAAATTTCCCAAAATTTGAATTCAAAAGCACCAAAATGCAGCCACTTTAATAAAGGATAACTGATAATATGTGACACTAATGCGTATCTTAGTAAATATACACTATATTCAATGTATTGAATTCTTGTCAGTTGCGTTAGTACCTACATCATTAAATGAATTAAAAGAGAGTTTAAAGGTCTGTGTTTCGCAACATATTCGATTTCATACTTTCAAGCATAAGACGCATTCAACCGAGCTCCGACACTCTTTTTCTGTGATAGGTTTTCCATCTAACATAAAGTCATGGAACCAAATAAAGCACTGAAAAAGAGTGAAGATACAGAGGAGATGTGCAACCCAGAAGGAGATATCATATCTGACACTACACCACATGCCATCGACTCAATTAAATCCTGGACACAAATCTCTGAATTCCTAGAGTATGAAATCAAGAATTCCCCTACTGATTCCGAGAATCACCTACGGGATGTAGCAGAATTAGAGATTCATAAGATCACAGCACGCCCTCGGCTTATGGAATACAATGACATGATCAATTGGGCCTTGCAAAAGGTTGATATCCTGACAAAAAACATTTTAAATGATCAAGGGGTTGTTGTCGGTTCATTCAGGCCAGAACATATACAAGTAGTGTATAAACTCTCACCAAATCCTAAGTACACTTATAATGCCGAGTTTTTAGCTAAATTTCAAAGGAAGGAGTGTACCGAGGTAGACCAAACTTATCCCAATTTAATCAAAGAATGGTGGAGATTTCCATCAAAGTTTAGGGCTGATACCCATGGGGTTTATGCCACAACATCTCTGAACGACTACATGGTCTATGTAGCTATTATGATGTGTAGACTTTTTGGGAAAAATAATCCCTGTCATTTTCCTCCAGAATGAGTTCCCTTTTTAGAATAAGCTTCAGAAGGATATACTTTCAACTGCAGTAAGATTTTGTCTGATAACCTAGCTCAAGAAGTTTGAAATTACAGAGTTGCAAAATCTAAATGTCAACTAGTGGCCTTTTACATGTCAACGTACATTATGGACGTAGTTTGCTTTGTGACTCCTTTTCCCCTGATGAATTGGAGTCGGAACATAACTTTCCCTGAACCCATTCATGAGTATCACTTTGTGCTATGGGAATAAAATGTGAAGACCGCGTGTTATGAAATTTGTCATTTTATAATAATTCCAATGCATAAATTTTTTGATGCCTGTGAACCCCCTCACATTTCTAAGTCAGTCTCTGGAAATCTCAAAGCAATAGCCGACTAGTTTGTTGATGAAAACTTCTCTTACATTAGGGTTTATGGATGCTCAATTCCCCCTCACACACTTCCAAAATTCCTCCCGAACAGACTAGTATTGAGGGAGGTAGCACATCAAATAGTGAAAGGTGGTATTGGAATAGAGCTAAAGGTAGCTGAAAAGAAATCTTGGCCAATCTTCCCTGTGTATGTCGGGAAATTTTCATTACTAAACCTAGGCCATTCTAAAGTGGAAGATGAAGCACTTGAAGAAATAAAACTGGTAGATATTGAGCAAAAAAGGCATGACCCTTATCAATTAGTAAGCAGACAGTTGATGCACTGTAATATGAAAGCTTATGAACACGAAAAATATGTTTATGATGATATATTTAAGGAAGTTAAAACTTATGAGGAGGTATTGAACAGGGTACGAGCCTTATCACCCGACCTATGGACTAGTTTGACGTCCTTCCAAAGTTACAAGCGAAGTTGTTTGTCACAAATTTTGCAGGGTGAATCCACGACCCCTCCTCCAGAGCAGAAAGGGCCTCCCCCAGGCTTTGAAACAAATGTACAGGATAAAGAAAATACAAAGGGAAAAATGAAGGGGATTGAAATGAATTCACAAGAAACATAAGTTCCTCAGACAGAAAAATCAAAGGCAGAGAAAGGAAAGGAGTTGGAAACACCCTAAAAAATCCCTGAGAGTTTTCCCAAAAAAGTAGGAGGAACAACATCAACAGAACTTGGAAGTCCCATTACTTCTTTGACTCCATTACAGTCTACTTATGGAAATCCCCAGAAGGGAGATCTATATGTTAGTGATATTGAGCCCATTTCTAGGGATGAAATTCCTTCCTCTGATTACTTATTCAGTAAAAAGAGGAAGGCTATCCTAAAACAGGAGATGCATCCAAGAAGAGATATGATGATTAAAAAGAACAGGATCATTATAGATGGACAAAAACTTAAAGAGGGAGAATTCGCTACAGAAATGGCGGGCAGAATGGGAGATTTAGCATCAACAAATTTATACTTTGTGGGTAGTTTGACAAATATGTTGGAGAAAAAATATCAGATGATAGCTCAGCTACAGGGTCTATTATAGGAGACTGAAAGAAATATCAGTTGGGAGATAAAAAAGGGTCTAGAACGAGCTAGATTAAATGATATTCAAGAGATTCGAAAAATGAAAGAAAGCTTAGAAGAAGAAAATCAGAAAATATAGGTCACTCAAGCATAGGTCATAAAGAAAGAGGAAATAAATAAAAAATTACAAGATAAGATTAATTCCATTTCAAAACAAGTGGTAGATCTTGAAATCTTCCAGGCCCAGGTATTGGAAATACATATGAAGATAGAAAAAGAACAACAGGGAGTGTTTTTTAATCTGGAATTTGTTCAGAATTACTTTCAGGAAACAGGTAAATCCTTGGAGAATATTCTCTAGAAATAAAGAGAAGTGAAAGCAGCCAGAGCAACTTTCCAAAAACCAATGGCTCTTTCAACAAAAGAGGAGTTTGGGGTGGCTCAAAAGCTATCTATTTCAGAGAACATTAAAGGTGATGTAATACTCAAAGTATGGGAGGCATACCTCACAGAAAACAAAAGAATAACTAGAGAAGTTAATGACAGCTGTCAAGGAATTTTTGACCTTTTAGGGAAAACTTCATTGAACATTGGAAAAAATGATTGTTCAGGTTTGTTAGGGGAAATTAACATTGTCAAGAATCAGTTAATATTCAAAGAGGATCTGGAAGAAATTCAGGTAGAGATTCCACAAATAAAGGTAATCAATGTCATTCAAATTGACAAATGGATAGAAATGCCTAACTTAAAAATAAAAACTATTAAGTTCACAAGAAAGGTAATTGAAGACCGTTTGCCAGAACTACAGAGAAAGTTTTTCTTATTTGAAGCAAAAGATATTCATGAAGCTCCCAGAGTTTTAGTACAGTTTCTGGGAAAATGCATTTGTTGTCTAAAAACAGAAGGAGGAGGTTCATCAACGTAGACATGAAATATCTTTTTGAAGATTTTCATCATTTGAATAATAAAGCAGTTAAAACAGAAAAGTAAATGGTTTGACATTATTCATTCATGTAACTGTTAGTCTTAGGAAGTTAGTTAATCACCAATGAGAAAAATGTTTGGTGATTATGTATATATATATTTTCACAAGACTGAGAAAACAATTTTTTGGTTTTTGGAGAGAGCCAATTGTATTAAAAAGTTTTCCAATCCACTGTGGTATAAATAATATAGACAAGATTCTGAATCCTGTCAACTTGAAGCTATGTGTTCTTTTACCCTGTGTCCAATAGTTTTCAATATTTTTCTTCTTATGTCTTTCTAATGAATGATAAACTATAAGTTTATTTCACACATCTATTGTAGTTTGAATTGATTTGGTTATTAAATCATTTATAGTTTTTCCTCTGTGATTGCTATCAATAGTTTCAAGACTTGTAGGTCATTTGAATGATTATATTTTAAACTTCATTAGAAATCTCATTTTCCTCTTTGCCTCCTGTTACAATATGAGATTATTTCATTATTAAAGCCTCATATTATCTCAACAATGCTACTTTGTTACTTTATTATTATCAAAATTGTTTCACGTACAGGAAACGACCTCAGCTGTTATTATTTTGAGTTCCAAAACTCTTTTTTTTCTTTTCATCCCTTAAAAAATGAAGCAACAAATCTTCAAAATTTTCATATTTAAATAAAACTTTATTTTCCATGACTGTCCCAAATAATAGACAGCCCAACATAGAACCTAGCCTCCAAGATCAAACTAGCATTGATTTGAACTTGTTTAATACTATTCTGCAAGCAACAACTAACAGGGTTGAATTAGAATGCTCATGGGCAGCTATCGAGAGAGATATCAGCATCTAAAAACAATGGGAATATAGATAGGGGTAGTTGAGAAACCAACTCTTATTTACCCTTCAATTTGATTCTTACCCTTTAATTACCTTTATCTTTACGGATGCCTTGACAGTATAATTTGGAGCCTTAAAGTATAAACTCAGGATCAACATCGTCGACACTCGTCATGGGAAGCAGAAGCAGGGCACTTCAAAGTCTGGAGATAGAATAGTATATCTCCATACCAGGGGTCTGAAGATGAGATTAGAGAAATATATCCTTTGATAGGTGATTCTTCAGGTGTGACATTACTAGATTCGACTGGAAGTTCCAAAATAAGTTCAAAAAAGACCAACAAATTTTTGGATTTCACGGAAACAAAATCCAAGTCAAATTCCTAGAGGATTAATATCCATCTACTGATCTTTTTGCCAATGACCCATTGTGTCAACACAAATAGAAAATGGTTCACAATGGCAATGACGGTGGTCTTGCGAAGCAGAATGTAATGAAGAAACCGTTGGAAAGCATGCACTGCTACCAAAGCAAGCTTCTCAACATGGGAATAGTTGAGTTCCAGCCCAGCCAAGCCTCGAATCAGGTAATAAATAACATGCTCCTCAAGAAGATCATACTCTTGAACCAAGACCATGTCGATGGTCAACTATGTCATGGCCAAGTACAATAAGAAATATCTGTTATAATTGGGAGGCCAAAGTAGAGGGGAAGATGTAGGAGAGCGTTTCAATGCTTCAAAAGAGCATTGAGCATCTTCGTCCCAACAAAATGGGACACCCATTTTCAACATACGCATAAACCATTTAGTGATATTGACATAGTTTGTGACAAAACTACGAAGAAAGTTCGCTTTCCCCTATAAGCTCTGAAGTTGGGGTATTGTGCACGAGGGAGGAAATTGAAATATTGCCTCAACCTTGAGAGGACTGACCATGATCCCTATTGTTGAAACAAAGAAACCTAAGAGATGACCTAACATCACACAAAAACTACACTTGTTAGGATTCAAGAGAATCTTATAGTGCTGACATCGTTCGAATATTAGTTGAAGGTCTGTGGGATGATCAGATCTCTTGCGAGAGCATGCTACTAGATCATCAAGATATGCCTCAATTATATGTCTAAGTTTATGGAAAGAAAACAACATGGCGTGCTAAAAGGTGGCTCCAACATTCTTCAGGCCAAAAGGAATCTTATGATATGTGAATGTGCCCCAAGGAAAAATAAAAGTTGTTTTATGCTAGTCTTCGAGTTCGATCTGAATCTGGTTATATCCCGAAAAGCATTCCATGAATTAAAATGCCTTGCAACCTGCGCATTCATCAAAAATATGATCGATGAATGGGGTGGAAAAATTATCTTTCGGACAGGCCTTGTTCAAGTCACAAAATTCCATGCACATGTGAATCGTACCCTATTTCCTGTTAACTAGAACGGGGTTTGACACCCATTCCGTCAACTGTATGGGGTAGATAAAACTGGATTTAAGCAGTTTCTCTACTTCATCCTTAATTGTTGTCTCTTTCTGAGGATTCACTGGATGAATATTCTTTCAGACCGGCTTGGCATCAGGATAAGTCGTTCTTTCATGTTTGACAATTCTTGGTCCTATGCCTAGCATTTCCTCATCAGACCAGGAAAAAACATCGCAAAATTATTTAAATAACTTTGTGTAAATTCAAATCTCTTCGGGGGAGTAGTACACTCCGATGAAAATAGTCTCCATGACACTAGGAGTTTTGGAGATATATATGGGGACTGTTTCAACTATACTCTCCATATTATCCTTGACGTATACTAAGCACGTAGCTAGAGGATTAATAGGACAATACTTATCTACAGTCATAGTCAAAACAAATATGCCTACCTCTGTTCTCCTTAACTCCAGAAGGAAGTAAGATTTATGATGAAGATCATCCCAGGGTTTGTCTGGACCAGTCAATGCCTCAAGAATCACCTCATTTGAGGGTAAGACCAGGTCTAAAGAATCTATAGTGGAAAGAGAACCTTGAGCCCAAATAGTCTCAAGAATGAGATCTAACTCCTGTGTGGGAGTCAGATCGGGGTTGGTCAAATCTTGCTGGAAAATGTTGTATGTAAATTTAGCCATGGAAAATGGCATGGCCATGCCAGAATGCCCTGTCGCTTCCATCCAAGCTGACGGGGAAGGAATATTCCACAGATCGTGAAAGTAATTCGTTCGAAATGATTACATTTAAAAAATTAGATCCCTAGGTTGGTTGGGGAGAGCCAATATAATCTTGACACTACTAGAAGGTGGCGGGTAATCGAAAGTACCCATCAATGATGGACAAAAACCAACCCCTACGTTGACAATGTTCGGCTAAGGGTTATCAATCATCAGGACTTTGGATGCCCTCGATGAAGGGTCAGGATAGGAGAAAGACAACTGGTCAATGTTCACAATCCAACCCTCGTGTGGAAACAACAAGAGCTGAAATACTATAGAAACCATTGCATGCAT
>JZKD02S0890794.1:0-14069 GCA_000966675.3 Picea glauca | reverse complement strand
TTCAAAAATGACAAATCATTGGGCACTACACAACAATTAAAAAGGGTTGTTAATGCAAGTCGGAATTTGGCACTTATGTCTATACAATGTAAGGAAGAAAATAATCCTAAGCATGCAAATGAAGTGTCATTTCACTACAATGCACCTGTTTTGGTTGATAGTGTTTCTATGGTTAAAAGTCAGCATGGTTCGGGTACAATCTATTTCACATGTTCAATGTTTATATTCAACTTATTACTCATCAGCAGTATGTGGTTGGGTCCGACAATGTTGAATGAAGATGTGATTAAGGATGTGATTAATGTACTTAACAATGTCAGTGCAGTGTTGATTGTTGTATTGTTGAGTCAGATGTATAGGTTACAGGAGGAATGGATAGGTGATACAGGACAAGTGAGACAAACATGTCCTCACTTATTTTCTGAATGATTTCATGCTTTTTGTGGTCCAAAAGCTTCTTAGTGGGGAGGTGTGATCCAGGTGGATCCAAAACCACTCGAAAATACTCAAACGCAGAAAAGGAGGATCTAGGAATGACCAAGAAGTCTTAGAAGGGTCCCTAGGCTTAGAAAATGCTCAAAAATCAAAGTTCTCATAATTGAATGAAACCAACGCCATTGTGTCCAGCACGTTCCCCGATTCCGGCCATATATTTACTTTCTCAAACATAGCTCGTATGAAGAAGTTATGACACTCTGAAGTTTTTCAAAAACAACGATAAAAAGTCAAACAGTCAACAGGCCGTACTGATGATGTCAACAGTACGGATGCTGATGTCAGCATGACACGTGTCACCTTCTAGAAGCCCAATAGTTTGGCGGATTTCCGCCAAATCTGGTGGTTACCACCAAATCTGGAGGAGGTTCGCTAAATTTGGCGAATTGGTTAGCGGCTCTGCTTATTTAATCGGGCACACAAAACGAGGCAGGGGGAGTTGGCAGAGGTTGCATTGGAATCCATGCCAGGAGGTGTCCCAGGTGACCTGCTCAGAAATAGATCGACTTTATACTCAAAAGTTGCAGAATTTCGAGAGCATTCTGAATATGCTATCTGTTTTTTCATCAGAGTAGCCGAACATAAAAGTGTCTCCAGAAGAGGAGTTGGCACACTTTTTGAGACTGTACGGATCTGACAGGAAGAGGCTACATTGAAATTTGTGCCAGGAGGTGTCCCAGGTGACCTGCTCAGAAATAGATCGACTTTATACTCAAAAGTTGCAGAATTTCGAGAGGATTCCGAATATGCTATCTGTTGCTTCATCATAGTAGCTGAACAGAAAAGTGTCTCCAGAAGAGGAGTTGGCATGCTTTTTCGAGACTGTACGGATCTAACAGGAAGAGGCTACATTGGAATTCGTGCCAGGAGGTGTCCCAGGTGACCTGCTCAGAAATAGATCGACTTTATACTCAAAAGTTGCAGAATTTCGAGAGGATTCCGAATATGCTATCTGTTTCTTCATCAGAGTAGCCAAACAGAAAAGTGCCTCCAGAGCCCATTTGAGCGAGCCAAGCATACTCAAGTTTATAGTCAAAAGTTGCAGAATGACGTTTTCTAGCCACCTATGATGTCTATTTCTGCCCAGAATCGCAGATTTGAAAGTTGGTTTTTGGGAGCTCTTATGTAAGCCTTTATTTGTAATTTTTAAGAATTTGAGATTAATTAAAGAGCGATCTCACTGTTGGAGTGGACCCAGAGATGTAGCCAGGAATTCTGGTGAACTTCGTTACCAATTCTTGTTCATAGATGGTTTTCTTACATGTTTATGTGCTCATGTCCTTGATGGATGTTCTTTAATTTTGCATTACAAAGATGGTTAATAGTTAAAAATTCACATGCAAATAATGGTTAAAAGATCTTGAATTTTAAATCAAGTTAAATTTCAGATCAATTGACAAGGGGTGTGATCCAGAGGGAGGAGAAGCAGGCTGAGACCCAATTTAGGAAAAAATAATTGATGCCAATTTTTTTTAAGACATCTAAGAGGAAGCTACGTCTTACCATATTGAAGGAATTGGCCATGTCTAACTTAATTATCGTTCATTTCTCCTTTCCAATTTTGCTATAATGAATGGCTTCCTGGACTAGGATAATGTTGTCAATGATCTGTCTTTTCTCAATAAAGCCTCCTTGGTTTTGGGAGATAAGCCTAGGCAGAAGGGATTTTATATTGTCTGTTATGACTTTAGAGATGATTTTGTAAGAAACATTACATAGGGAAATGTGCCTAAATATGGAGGAGGAGGGGTTTACCTCTTTGGGAACAAGGGACAAGAAAGATGAATTGGTGTTGCCCCCCATGTGAGTTGATTTCTGAACATACCTCACCATATGGACTAAGTAGAACTTGATGGTGTTCCAACAAATTTTGTAAAAGTGGGTCGAGAATCATCATGCCCAAGCACTTTATCAGGTTCCATTTGTTGGATGGATTTGAGGATTTTCGATCCTTCCATTGNCAAGGAGGAGATAATGATTTTCGGGGAGGGGAAAAATTCTGGGGGGACTTCAAGAGGATACTGAGTGTTCTCTTGTTCTATAATAGGGGGTTCTTCAAGGGAAGGGAGATCATCATTGACAACAATGGGGTCATATTGATTCAAGCTTGATCTTGGGCCGTTAGCACCCTTACCTGGGTTATTCTAGAGAGGGTTCGAAGAGGGTTGTCCTTGTTTCGATTGAGCTCCAAATTTTGGTGTTTTCCTACGTTTTTTTGGATGTTTCCATTGTTCATTGGATTCAAGAGATTCTGGTTCAGGCACTCCTTTAGGGAAATTCTTAGCAAAGTGGTCATATTCATGGAAACTTTTGCACTTAAATGGGAGTTTTTCATAGTCCACTTGTTGCAGGTAGGTCGAGTTGTTCAAGGTCAATTGGACTACTTATGGGAGGCCCTTTTCAAGGTCGAATTTCATGGAAATGTGGGTGCATGTTTGGATTCCATCCCTAGTTTATGCTCTATCAATGTATTTTCCAAGGGAATTTCTGATGGCTCCAATTGTATTTCCATTCCAATGGTGCAAGGGGAGGTAGGGAAAGCGAACCCACACAAGAAATTCAAACGAAATATCGTTCTTTGGGTTGAATTCATGGGTCCATTTGTTTAAGTACATTCCTCTTGAGCCCATGAAGTATGGGACACTTCGGAAGATCAAGTCCCTGTCTTGTTTTTCTTCGAAGATAAATGCAAAAAAAACCCTCCCGTAGAAGGGATGAGAGAGATGACCTTTGATGAGGGGCTTCTAGTTTTTTTCAACCCAAGAAGCCATGGATTTGGGAGAGAGTCAGATGCCTGTGAACTGCTTAATGGAACCATTTTAAAAAAACTCGAGGGAAAGGNGACAAACATGTCCTCACTTATTTTCTGAATGATTTCATGCTTTTTGTGGTCCAAAAGCTTCTTAGTGGGGAGGTGTGATCCAGGTGGATCCAAAACCACTCGAAAATACTCAAACGCAGAAAAGGAGGATCTAGGAATGACCAAGAAGTCTTAGAAGGGTCCCTAGGCTTAGAAAATGCTCAAAAATCAAAGTTCTCATAATTGAATGAAACCAACGCCATTGTGTCCAGCACGTTCCCCGATTCCGGCCATATATTTACTTTCTCAAACATAGCTCGTATGAAGAAGTTATGACACTCTGAAGTTTTTCAAAAACAACGATAAAAAGTCAAACAGTCAACAGGCCGTACTGATGATGTCAACAGTACGGATGCTGATGTCAGCATGACACGTGTCACCTTCTAGAAGCCCAATAGTTTGGCGGATTTCCGCCAAATCTGGTGGTTACCACCAAATCTGGAGGAGGTTCGCTAAATTTGGCGAATTGGTTAGCGGCTCTGCTTATTTAATCGGGCACACAAAACGAGGCAGGGGGAGTTGGCAGAGGTTGCATTGGAATCCATGCCAGGAGGTGTCCCAGGTGACCTGCTCAGAAATAGATCGACTTTATACTCAAAAGTTGCAGAATTTCGAGAGCATTCTGAATATGCTATCTGTTTTTTCATCAGAGTAGCCGAACATAAAAGTGTCTCCAGAAGAGGAGTTGGCACACTTTTTGAGACTGTACGGATCTGACAGGAAGAGGCTACATTGAAATTTGTGCCAGGAGGTGTCCCAGGTGACCTGCTCAGAAATAGATCGACTTTATACTCAAAAGTTGCAGAATTTCGAGAGGATTCCGAATATGCTATCTGTTGCTTCATCATAGTAGCTGAACAGAAAAGTGTCTCCAGAAGAGGAGTTGGCATGCTTTTTCGAGACTGTACGGATCTAACAGGAAGAGGCTACATTGGAATTCGTGCCAGGAGGTGTCCCAGGTGACCTGCTCAGAAATAGATCGACTTTATACTCAAAAGTTGCAGAATTTCGAGAGGATTCCGAATATGCTATCTGTTTCTTCATCAGAGTAGCCAAACAGAAAAGTGCCTCCAGAGCCCATTTGAGCGAGCCAAGCATACTCAAGTTTATAGTCAAAAGTTGCAGAATGACGTTTTCTAGCCACCTATGATGTCTATTTCTGCCCAGAATCGCAGATTTGAAAGTTGGTTTTTGGGAGCTCTTATGTAAGCCTTTATTTGTAATTTTTAAGAATTTGAGATTAATTAAAGAGCGATCTCACTGTTGGAGTGGACCCAGAGATGTAGCCAGGAATTCTGGTGAACTTCGTTACCAATTCTTGTTCATAGATGGTTTTCTTACATGTTTATGTGCTCATGTCCTTGATGGATGTTCTTTAATTTTGCATTACAAAGATGGTTAATAGTTAAAAATTCACATGCAAATAATGGTTAAAAGATCTTGAATTTTAAATCAAGTTAAATTTCAGATCAATTGACAAGGGGTGTGATCCAGAGGGAGGAGAAGCAGGCTGAGACCCAATTTAGGAAAAAATAATTGATGCCAATTTTTTTTAAGACATCTAAGAGGAAGCTACGTCTTACCATATTGAAGGAATTGGCCATGTCTAACTTAATTATCGTTCATTTCTCCTTTCCAATTTTGCTATAATGAATGGCTTCCTGGACTAGGATAATGTTGTCAATGATCTGTCTTTTCTCAATAAAGCCTCCTTGGTTTTGGGAGATAAGCCTAGGCAGAAGGGATTTTATATTGTCTGTTATGACTTTAGAGATGATTTTGTAAGAAACATTACATAGGGAAATGTGCCTAAATATGGAGGAGGAGGGGTTTACCTCTTTGGGAACAAGGGACAAGAAAGATGAATTGGTGTTGCCCCCCATGTGAGTTGATTTCTGAACATACCTCACCATATGGACTAAGTAGAACTTGATGGTGTTCCAACAAATTTTGTAAAAGTGGGTCGAGAATCATCATGCCCAAGCACTTTATCAGGTTCCATTTGTTGGATGGATTTGAGGATTTTCGATCCTTCCATTGTGTTTGATAGCTCTTTGTTGTCTTGTTGAGTGATGACTTGGGGGATGTGGTCCAACAATTGAGTGATGCCCTCCTGATGGGAGAGGGGCAGATCCGAATAAAAATATCCGAACTGTTGAAAGGATGCCTCTTTTATCCGAGCAAATGAAGAGGGAGTTGTCCTATTATCTCTCACAATTTATTTGAAATTATTCTTCCACATTCGGGCTTTGGCTTGCCTATGAAAGAACTTAGTGTTCTTGTCCCCCCCTTTGAGCCACAGACTCCATGATTTTAGACGCCAATTTTTTTCCTCCACTCTAATGGCGTTATGATATTATTGGAAGGCATGTTGCTCTTCTTGAAGCATTTCCCGTATTATGGTCCCCTGTTCCATCTTCTCCTAGAAGGTCTCAAATTTTTTGAAGGTGACTTGCAATGCGGGAAATTTATAAATAGATTTGACCCATTCCTTGAGAAATTTCTTAGTCCTCTTTAATTTATGTTCCCAAATGTGAACAAGGGAGCCTGTGACCCAACAAATCCATGAGTTGGATATTAATTTGAAGAAGGAGGGGTCTTGGGCCCATAATGGGTTGAATCTAAAGGGAATTGGGCCAAGGTCCTTGATCTCATATATGATCAGGAAGATTGGCCAGTGGTTGGAACCTCCCCATGGAAGAATGAATGAAGAGCAAGATAAATTTCAATCGAGGAAAGAATTACTTACCAGGAATCTATCTAGATGAGCCACAATATAGCCTGGACCTACGCATTGATTTGATCAAGTATACTTGCATTTCTTTGGTTTTATATCAGAAATATTTATGGTGGAGATAAGATTCTCCATTTGTTCTCTCAAGGGGTATCTGACCATACTGCCATCCCTCTTTTCCTTGGGATGAAGGGTTGTGTTGAAGTCCCCAATAATAGTGTAGTTGGGATTCACATTTGAGTTCTGAATGGAAAGAAGAGAATACCAACAAAGGTATTTTTCATGAGAGTTTTTCAGTGTGTAAACATTGACCATAGAGAATGCATCCCCTGTCACCACAAGAGAGAGATTAAAAAGCAACCGATGTTGAGAGGATTGGCTACTTACAAAGTGAAGAAAATGACGATTCCAGAGCGTCCATAGCCCCCCTGAAGAACCTCTTGAGATAACTACTATTCGCTTGATTAGATTTCCAAAATTTCAAGCTGAGATGAAGGACATCATCATCCTTCAGCTTGGTTTCCTGGAGAAGTAGAACCTCTGACCTCTCTTGCTTAATTAAATACTTGACTAACTTAGATTTTGAGGGACTCCCAAGGCCCTTGCAATTCCAGGAAATAACTTTCATCATTTATCAAAGGATTTGGGTATCCCTCCCTTGGAGGGATTGGAACTACTATGCATCTGTGGGCCTCTTTCTTCTCTAATGAATACCCCATCAAGGGTTGGTTACATACCTCTTTATTTTTCCTTGTTGGATTTTGTTCCTTATTTCTTCTGATTGGACTGACGACCCACTTTCTTTGTTGGTTCATTGACATTTGAGTCCTTTTCTGATTCATCTCCATAGTCTCAGAAGGGACCTTCAACAAGGATGACAGGGGGGATGGATGAGGAGGGAGTAATCTCAGGGGGGATTGAGGGGTTCTTCAAGGAGGAGATAATGCTTTTCGGGGAGGGGAAAAATTCTGGGGGGACTTCAAGAGGATACCGAGTGTTCTCTTGTTCTATAATAGGGGGTTCTTCAAGGGAAGGGAGATCATCATTGACAACAATGGGGCCATACTGATTCAAGCTTGAGCTTGGGCCATTATCACCCTTACCTGGGTTATTCTAGAGAGGGTTCGAAGAGGGTTGTCCTTGTTTCGGTTGAGCTCCAAATTTTGGCGTTTTCCTACGTTTTTTTGGATGTTTCCATTGTTCATTGGATTCAAGAGATTCTAGTTCAGGCACTCCTTTAGGGAAATTCTTAGCAAAGTGGTCATATTCATGGAAAATTTTGCACTTAAATGGGAGTTGTTCATAGTCCACTTGTTGCAGGTAGGTCGAGTTGTTCAAGGTCAATTGGACTACTTATGGGAGGCCCTTTTCAAGGTCAAATTTCATGGAAATGTGGGTGCATGTCTGGATTCCATCCCTAGTTTATGCTCTATCAATGTATTTTCCAAGGGAATTTCTGATGGCTCCAATTGTATTTTCATTCCAATGGTGCAAGGGGAGGTAGGGAAAGCGAACCCACACAAGAAATTCAAACGAAATATCGTTCTTTGGGTTGAATTCATGGGTCCATTTGTTTAAGTACATTCCTTTTGAGCCCATGAAGTATGGGCCACTTCGGAAGATCAAGTCCCTGTCTTGTTTTTCTTCGAAGATAAATGCAAAAAAAACCCTCCCGTAGAAGGGATGAGAGAGATGATCTTTGATGAGGGGCTTCTAGTTTTTTTCAACCCAAGAAGCCATGGCTTTGGGAGAGAGTCAGATGCCTGTGAACTGCCTAATGGAACCATTTTAAAAAAACTTGAGGGAAAGGATTCTTGAGGAGCCCTGATGAACCAAAATTTTTGGGATTTCCTCTAGTTTTTTCACGAATCTTGAAGGAGCTGACTTGACTAATTCACTGAGTGAAGCTACTAGAGTAGAGAATGCGGCTACACCAAGGGGGGGAGGGGGAGACCCATTTCCATATGTGGAGTTTGTGGCGTACTTCAGAAGGGGGAGGGCAATGTGCTAGGGTTCTGTAACAGGTAAACCATTTTATTAAAATAAAATATTTTTATTTTTTTCGATGGAATATGCATCATGGGAAACCCTTTAGGTACTTCCCCTCATTTTGAGGATGGTATGGGAGGTAAACCGATCGGTTGAATTTTGGCAACCTAACCCAGTGGGGACATTGAATGAGGCTCAACAATCTCTACAATATATTTTCCTAGAGACTTGACCTCNGACAAACATGTCCTCACTTATTTTCTGAATGATTTCATGCTTTTTGTGGTCCAAAAGCTTCTTAGTGGGGAGGTGTGATCCAGGTGGATCCAAAACCACTCGAAAATACTCAAACGCAGAAAAGGAGGATCTAGGAATGACCAAGAAGTCTTAGAAGGGTCCCTAGGCTTAGAAAATGCTCAAAAATCAAAGTTCTCATAATTGAATGAAACCAACGCCATTGTGTCCAGCACGTTCCCCGATTCCGGCCATATATTTACTTTCTCAAACATAGCTCGTATGAAGAAGTTATGACACTCTGAAGTTTTTCAAAAACAACGATAAAAAGTCAAACAGTCAACAGGCCGTACTGATGATGTCAACAGTACGGATGCTGATGTCAGCATGACACGTGTCACCTTCTAGAAGCCCAATAGTTTGGCGGATTTCCGCCAAATCTGGTGGTTACCACCAAATCTGGAGGAGGTTCGCTAAATTTGGCGAATTGGTTAGCGGCTCTGCTTATTTAATCGGGCACACAAAACGAGGCAGGGGGAGTTGGCAGAGGTTGCATTGGAATCCATGCCAGGAGGTGTCCCAGGTGACCTGCTCAGAAATAGATCGACTTTATACTCAAAAGTTGCAGAATTTCGAGAGCATTCTGAATATGCTATCTGTTTTTTCATCAGAGTAGCCGAACATAAAAGTGTCTCCAGAAGAGGAGTTGGCACACTTTTTGAGACTGTACGGATCTGACAGGAAGAGGCTACATTGAAATTTGTGCCAGGAGGTGTCCCAGGTGACCTGCTCAGAAATAGATCGACTTTATACTCAAAAGTTGCAGAATTTCGAGAGGATTCCGAATATGCTATCTGTTGCTTCATCATAGTAGCTGAACAGAAAAGTGTCTCCAGAAGAGGAGTTGGCATGCTTTTTCGAGACTGTACGGATCTAACAGGAAGAGGCTACATTGGAATTCGTGCCAGGAGGTGTCCCAGGTGACCTGCTCAGAAATAGATCGACTTTATACTCAAAAGTTGCAGAATTTCGAGAGGATTCCGAATATGCTATCTGTTTCTTCATCAGAGTAGCCAAACAGAAAAGTGCCTCCAGAGCCCATTTGAGCGAGCCAAGCATACTCAAGTTTATAGTCAAAAGTTGCAGAATGACGTTTTCTAGCCACCTATGATGTCTATTTCTGCCCAGAATCGCAGATTTGAAAGTTGGTTTTTGGGAGCTCTTATGTAAGCCTTTATTTGTAATTTTTAAGAATTTGAGATTAATTAAAGAGCGATCTCACTGTTGGAGTGGACCCAGAGATGTAGCCAGGAATTCTGGTGAACTTCGTTACCAATTCTTGTTCATAGATGGTTTTCTTACATGTTTATGTGCTCATGTCCTTGATGGATGTTCTTTAATTTTGCATTACAAAGATGGTTAATAGTTAAAAATTCACATGCAAATAATGGTTAAAAGATCTTGAATTTTAAATCAAGTTAAATTTCAGATCAATTGACAAGGGGTGTGATCCAGAGGGAGGAGAAGCAGGCTGAGACCCAATTTAGGAAAAAATAATTGATGCCAATTTTTTTTAAGACATCTAAGAGGAAGCTACGTCTTACCATATTGAAGGAATTGGCCATGTCTAACTTAATTATCGTTCATTTCTCCTTTCCAATTTTGCTATAATGAATGGCTTCCTGGACTAGGATAATGTTGTCAATGATCTGTCTTTTCTCAATAAAGCCTCCTTGGTTTTGGGAGATAAGCCTAGGCAGAAGGGATTTTATATTGTCTGTTATGACTTTAGAGATGATTTTGTAAGAAACATTACATAGGGAAATGTGCCTAAATATGGAGGAGGAGGGGTTTACCTCTTTGGGAACAAGGGACAAGAAAGATGAATTGGTGTTGCCCCCCATGTGAGTTGATTTCTGAACATACCTCACCATATGGACTAAGTAGAACTTGATGGTGTTCCAACAAATTTTGTAAAAGTGGGTCGAGAATCATCATGCCCAAGCACTTTATCAGGTTCCATTTGTTGGATGGATTTGAGGATTTTCGATCCTTCCATTGGGTTTGATAGCTCTTTGTTGTCTTGTTGAGTGATGACTTGGGGGATGTGGTCCAACAACTGAGTGATTCCCTCTTGATGGGAGAGGGGAAGATCTGAATAAAAATATCTGAAATGTTGAAAGGATGCCTCTTTTATCCGAGCAAATGAAGAGGGAGTTGTCCTGTTATCTCTCACAATTTATTTGAAATTATTCTTCCACATTCGGGCTTTGGCTTGCCTATGAAAGAACTTAGTGTTCTTGTCCCCCCCTTTGAGCCATAGGCTCCATGATTTTAGACGCCAATTTTTTTCCTCCACTCTAATGGCGTTATGATATTATTGGAAGGCATGTTGCTCTTCTTGAAGCATTTCCTGTATTATGGTCCCCTGTTCCATCTTCTCCTAGAAGGTCTCAAATTTTTTGAAGGTGACTTGCAATGCGGGAAATTTATAAATAGATTTGACCCATTCCTTGAGAAATTTCTTAGTYCTCTTTAATTTATGTTCCCAAATGTGAACAAGGGAGCCTGTGACCCAACAAATCCATGAGTTGGATATTAATTTGAAGAAGGAGGGGTCTTGGGCCCATAATGGGTTGAATCTAAAGGGAATTGGGCCAAGGTCCTTGATCTCATATATGATCAGGAAGATTGGCCAGTGGTTGGAACCTCCCCATGGAAGAATGAATGAAGAGCAAGATAAATTTCAATCGAGGAAAGAATTACTTACCAGGAATCTATCTAGATGAGCCACAATATAGCCTGGACCTACGCATTGATTTGATCAAGTATACTTGCATTTCTTTGGTTTTATATCAGAAATATTTATGGTGGAGATAAGATTCTCCATTTGTTCTCTCAAGGGGTATCTGACCATACTGCCATCCCTCTTTTCCTTGGGATGAAGGGTTGTGTTGAAGTCCCCAATAATAGTGTAGTTGGGATTCACATTTGAGTTCTGAATGGAAAGAAGAGAATACCAACAAAGGTATTTTTCATGAGAGTTTTTCAGTGTGTAAACATTGACCATAGAGAATGCATCCCCTGTCACCACAAGAGAGAGATTAAAAAGCAACCGATGTTGAGAGGATTGGCTACTTACAAAGTGAAGAAAATGACGATTCCAGAGCGTCCATAGCCCCCCTGAAGAACCTCTTGAGATAACTACTATTCGCTTGATTAGATTTCCAAAATTTCAAGCTGAGATGAAGGACATCATCATCCTTCAGCTTGGTTTCCTGGAGAAGTAGAACCTCTGACCTCTCTTGCTTAATTAAATACTTGACTAACTTAGATTTTGAGGGACTCCCAAGGCCCTTGCAATTCCAGGAAATAACTTTCATCATTTATCAAAGGATTTGGGTATCCCTCCCTTGGAGGGATTGGAACTACTATGCATCTGTGGGCCTCTTTCTTCTCTAATGAATACCCCATCAAGGGTTGGTTACATACCTCTTTATTTTTCCTTGTTGGATTTTGTTCCTTATTTCTTCTGATTGGACTGACGACCCACTTTCTTTGTTGGTTCATTGACATTTGAGTCCTTTTCTGATTCATCTCCATAGTCTCAGAAGGGACCTTCAACAAGGATGACAGGGGGGATGGATGAGGAGGGAGTAATCTCAGGGGGGATTGAGGGGTTCTTCAAGGAGGAGATAATGCTTTTCGGGGAGGGGAAAAATTCTGGGGGGACTTCAAGAGGATACCGAGTGTTCTCTTGTTCTATAATAGGGGGTTCTTCAAGGGAAGGGAGATCATCATTGACAACAATGGGGCCATACTGATTCAAGCTTGAGCTTGGGCCATTATCACCCTTACCTGGGTTATTCTAGAGAGGGTTCGAAGAGGGTTGTCCTTGTTTCGGTTGAGCTCCAAATTTTGGCGTTTTCCTACGTTTTTTTGGATGTTTCCATTGTTCATTGGATTCAAGAGATTCTAGTTCAGGCACTCCTTTAGGGAAATTCTTAGCAAAGTGGTCATATTCATGGAAAATTTTGCACTTAAATGGGAGTTGTTCATAGTCCACTTGTTGCAGGTAGGTCGAGTTGTTCAAGGTCAATTGGACTACTTATGGGAGGCCCTTTTCAAGGTCAAATTTCATGGAAATGTGGGTGCATGTCTGGATTCCATCCCTAGTTTATGCTCTATCAATGTATTTTCCAAGGGAATTTCTGATGGCTCCAATTGTATTTTCATTCCAATGGTGCAAGGGGAGGTAGGGAAAGCGAACCCACACAAGAAATTCAAACGAAATATCGTTCTTTGGGTTGAATTCATGGGTCCATTTGTTTAAGTACATTCCTTTTGAGCCCATGAAGTATGGGCCACTTCGGAAGATCAAGTCCCTGTCTTGTTTTTCTTCGAAGATAAATGCAAAAAAAACCCTCCCGTAGAAGGGATGAGAGAGATGATCTTTGATGAGGGGCTTCTAGTTTTTTTCAACCCAAGAAGCCATGGCTTTGGGAGAGAGTCAGATGCCTGTGAACTGCCTAATGGAACCATTTTAAAAAAACTTGAGGGAAAGGATTCTTGAGGAGCCCTGATGAACCAAAATTTTTGGGATTTCCTCTAGTTTTTTCACGAATCTTGAAGGAGCTGACTTGACTAATTCACTGAGTGAAGCTACTAGAGTAGAGAATGCGGCTACACCAAGGGGGGGAGGGGGAGACCCATTTCCATATGTGGAGTTTGTGGCGTACTTCAGAAGGGGGAGGGCAATGTGCTAGGGTTCTGTAACAGGTAAACCATTTTATTAAAATAAAATATTTTTATTTTTTTCGATGGAATATGCATCATGGGAAACCCTTTAGGTACTTCCCCTCATTTTGAGGATGGTATGGGAGGTAAACCGATCGGTTGAATTTTGGCAACCTAACCCAGTGGGGACATTGAATGAGGCTCAACAATCTCTACAATATATTTTCCTAGAGACTTGACCTCGTGACCTCTTGCTTGAAAACCACAACTCTCAACCACTCGAACTAACCCACCGAGATAAAATAAAATATCTTCCTATTTTCCACTTTAATTTGTGATATTTATTTTCAACTTTCCATAATGCACACTTCAAATTTGTATTCTAAAAATTATTCGATTAAAATGATTTCCTAGACAACTATTCGATCTTCTCTACCTCGATGGTGGAAAACCTAGAAAATAAACAATCACTGATAAATAAGATTTGAATGATAAAAGCATTAAAGTTCATCTATGACTTACACCATTTTTTATTAAAATTATTAGCAAAGCCAAAGCTCTAAAAATTATAGACAATGAAAGTGAAAAATGTTTTTATGAAACTTATTTTAAACTTTCAATTATAATAATTCCCCCCAATATAAACGAGCTACAACATCTAAACAACATGTATTTATCTTGACCAACTTTCTTAGTTATTAGTTTGTTATCTATGCTCAAATCATATGTTCGAATGTTAGTGATTTTGAAAAGTGAAACTCTATGTTGATATACATGCTCCATCTCGTGTATTTCTTTGAATGCACTATACAAGGAAAATATAGGAATTTTATCTTGTACCATCCCCATGAGGTAGCTATTAAAGTATCTATTTATGAAAAAAAAACAATTGTTTTAATATATTTTTAATATTTTAATGAGGTGAGTTATTGATGTTATTATCAATTTTTTTTTTTTTTTTTTTTTAACGAAAACGGTTATGTTGCATTAATCGGCTTTTTGGCCTGCCAGAATCGGAAA
>JZKD02S0890760.1:231198-246843 GCA_000966675.3 Picea glauca | reverse complement strand
CCATGTTGTTTGATATCTATTGTAGTCATGTATTAAAGTGCCAAAGTCTGAGTGAGGACCAGATCAAGAAAAGAGGAAAAGAATGATGAAGTAGTTGAAAGATGAATACATGGTAGTTGTTGTTGAGAACATCGAGGACGATGTTCCTTTAAGGGGGAGGGGATTGTAACACCCCTATTTCCCCTAGCCTATAATTAATCATACTTTTTGATTTCCATGAAATGGCTTGAAAATATTGTAAATGTATTATTGTTTAATTGTAAACACCAACAGTGGAATGATGGGTGAAGCCTTAAAGTACTAGAAATGATATCACTAGAGGAATGAGGGGGGGTTCTATTAAGTTAAAGGAACCCAAGACACCTTGTAGAAATATTAATTAGAAACATTCATGTTATTTTCCCTTATCCTGTATATCAAGACAAGTAAGTTAATGAGGAGGGGTTGGTAGTTGAACAACCAACCACCCCCATGAATGTGGGTATGGGAAATATAGCTAGGACGAGAGAAAATGCTAGTCAGAGGTACAAAAGAGTACCATTTTTTGTAGCTAGATTGACCCACAAATTCTCGGGGACATATGAAAAAGAAAGGATATTTCGAGAGCCTTCGGGGCGAAAAAAAAAGAGACAACAGATGAGAGGAGGTGTGCATCTTGGATATGCATAGAGATAGGACTGGAGGAGAGTTGGGGCCTATGAGGAAGAGAGATACTAAAATGAATGCACAAATTCATGCAATATAAGGATCAAAGAACCCATAGAAGAGTTCTGATATGGAGCATAGAAATCCTAGAAAACCCAACCTAAGCTAAGAGGGCCACACGCCTGATGTTGGGAAGGTATATGATAAACCTCGAAGAGGCCTAGGCTAGGTGGGTGTAAGGAAAATATCTACCAAGAGTAGAGTGAAGGAGAGTGACCTTCAAATACTATTGAGAACCTAAGAGAGATTCCATAGTGGTATCATGGCTTGGCACGTGGGGGGACAGAATGCTAAAAGTGAATGCATCTAAGCCTATAATTGGGTAGAAAGATGAGCACCCATAGTCAGTTGGTCGGTTATCAACTGTAATAGATAAGTATTTTTGTACCCTGTATAACTAAACTATAACTTAAGGATGAATTTTCTTGTGAATGAGTCAGGGACATGCATGTTGTTTGATGACTAGATGATTTATTTTACAATATGGGTATTTGATGTGTTAATTACGAGTCATAATACCTACTATTAAACTTGTACAAAATACCTACTATTACGAGTCATGGGTTTTTACCATTGCAATTATCCTTGAAATTATGTTGCCAAGATTTTGCATATGTGATTATTATACATTACAAATAGCAATAATTACAATTGTAACTATGCTTGTGGGCATACCATACTAGATCTACCTAGATTTGTACATTTTATGTATATGCAGTCAATGACATATTTATACCGGAGGAGTTGGTAATCATGTGTTTCTGTCATGGTAATGATCGCAAGAATTATAATTGTACATATAGCACTGCGAGAACTATCTAGAATGGTACAATTAGGGGCATGCACAAAGTCTGTGTAAATATGGTGTCTATACGACCCGCAAACCTAACAAAATCACTAAATAATATAAGTGTTGAGTCTTATCAGATGGACCTATGAAATGATGCTTATATAATTATGCATCCATGAGTTCACGTAGATGGAAAAATGGTTAAGTGTTGAGACTTTTGGGATAGACCTATGAAAGGATGCTTATAGAATTATGCATCCATGATTCCACGAGTCCACAAAAGATGGAAAAATGGTTAAGCAACGAGACTTCTCGGGTGTAATTATGAAAGGAAGCTACACAATTATGAGTCTGTGAGTCCTCCACCCACGAGAGTACATCAGAAGAAGGTCCGAATGACGATGGTTGTAGGCCAGTGTGGACTGAAGTTCCACCATGGAAGGCTAGGCTAGTACCACATCAGAACCAGGGTGTCACCATGTCAGTTGGAATGGAAAATGACATGTCACATGGATGCCATGTGGCAGTAAGAGAGAGGTTTCCTATGTAAACCCAAGAACTTAGAAAGGGAATACCTTTCATTATAGAGCTCAATTCTAAGTGAATTTACCATTGTTGGAAATCTCTTGACAAACAAAAGAGGATGTAACTATGATAGAGAATATTTAAGGTTGATACAAGAAGAGAAAATTTAAATCCCCATCCCTTCAAAATGTACTTAGAGGGTCGGGTATGTTACACAAAACCTCTCTGGGAGGGTATCCTTTAATATTGGGAAGGCCTTGGCTGACCACTATTAATGCCTACATTGGTTGTAGGTCAGGCAACATGACCATTTCCCACAGGACCTCTACAAAAAAATTAACCCTCTATCCTCCCACCAAACCCAACATAGATCTTGAGACACCACTCGAGGCCAACAAAGAAGATAGTGATGAAGAAGGAGAAAATACTTAGCCATTAGAGAGAAAATAGAGGATGATCAAATCAATTATTTCATAGCTTCTTATTCCTCAACAAAATCACATATTCTTAACAATGTTATGAAACTTGAAACACATGATTCTCTAGCCTCAACAAGCATATCACCTATAGTAAATGAATTCCCACTAGAAACAGACCAAGGCCCCCCCATAGAAACCATAGAAATCAGCCTTGGGAAAACCTTGAAAATCAACCAGGGACTAACTAAACAAGAAAAAGAGTGATTGGTTAAAGTGTTACAAAAAAAAAAAAAAATTCCTTTGCCTGGGATTTCTCTGACATGAAGGGAATCTATCCTGACTTATGGACACAACACATTTACATAAAAAAATGGTATGAACCCATCCGCCAGCCCCAACGTCAGATAAATATGGCACTGAAGGACATAGTCAAGGAGGAGCTACAAATATTGCTCACAACCAACTTTACCTATCCAATTTTTGATAGTGAATGGGTTTCCCCTCTCTTCATGGTACCAAATAAAAATGGTAAATGGAGAATTTGTGTTGACTATAGAGAACTCAACAAATAAACACACAAGGACCACTCCCCACTCCCATTTACTGACCAGGTCTTGGAAACATTAGCAGAAAAGAAATACTTTTCTTTCCTTGACAGATTCAGTGGGTATAACCAAATCTATATTGCACCTAAGGATAAATAAAAAAAAACATTTACTTGTCCATGGGGGACATTTTCCTATCGTGTTCTACCATTCAGGTTATGTAATGCCCCTGCCACTTTTCAAAGAGCTGCAATTGGTATATTATATGATTTAATTCATGATTGCGTAGAAATATATATGGATGATTTCATGACATATGGTAATGGTTTTCATGAGGCATTATCAAATATAGAGAAAACATTGATAAGGTGTAAGGAATCGAGCATTTCTCTCAACAATGAAAAATGTGCAATGATGTTAACTGATGACATCATATTGGGACACTGCATCTCAACTAAAGGAATCCAAGTGGATGCAGTGAAAATCAAAGTAATATTAAATTTCCCAACTTTGTCTTTGGAAAAATAGGTACGAAGCTTCTTAGGATATGCTGGTTGTTATCGTCGGTTTATTAAAAAATTTTCACAAATTTCTCATCCATTATTTTCCTTTCTTATCAAATATTCTGGGTTTTTATGGATAAAAACATGCTAGCATGGACAAAAGCATGCTAGCATCAATTGAAATCTAAGGTGTCTGAGGCTCCCATTTTAAGAGGACTTGATTGGTCCCTCCCATTCCATATTTCCACAAATGCATCAGACACCACCATTGGATTTGTTCTAGGGAAACTAGAAGGAGAGGATCTATATGCAATCTACAACGTGAACATGAATCTCTCGATCGTGGAACTAAATTATACAGTAACAAAAAAAGAGTTTATTGTTGTAATACATGGAATTAATAAATTTCAGAATTACATTACAAGATATCTAGTAATATTGCATATTGACCATGCTTCCATCAACTATTTAATGAATAAACCTATCACTAATGATAGGATAACTACGTGGTTATTGTTATTACAGGAATATGATATAACCATATTGAATAAACAAGGAAAATATAATGTAGTGGCTGATTTATTTTCAAGACTCACATCTAATGAAAATGAGCAACATGTAGAAGATTCTTTTCTTGATGAGCACCTATTTCGGTTTCTATCGACTCTTGGTTCACAAATATTGTTAACTACTTAGTTGCAGGTAGACTACCATATCATTTATCTCCAAAAGAGAAACATAATATCATCAAACAAAGTTGGAGATTCTCATGGATTGACGGTTGCCTGTTCCACATAGGAATGGATATCATTATCATAATATGCATGCAAGAATACGAGATCCATGCACTACTACATATTGAAAAATTTGCGACGACTACTTGCGACGAAAGTAACCTTTCGTCCCAAAATTGAAGATAAAGAGTTGAATTTTTAATTTTTTTTATAAATCCAACCTGAGTTTGTCTCTCTTGCGACAAAAACTTTGACTATCGTTGCAAGAGAGACGAAACCAGATCTACATTGCAAGAGCGATGAACATGAAGATAGTGGACTCTTGTCTTTCTTGTGATGACCTTTGGCTATCATCGCAAGGGCGATGATTCAATGATGACTGTTACATTGTTTGACAAAGTCAACATTGACTTGGTCAACGTTCGTTGCTCTTGCGACGAAAAAAAATATCTATAAATATTTTACAAATTAGAGATGTTGCGAAAATCCAATTTCTATAACAACGACGGTTCAAAATGGGTATTTTTGTGTAGACGAATGTCACAGAATATTAGAGGTGGGAAAAAAAGTAAAGAGGGTGAAAAGGGTGATGGTAGATGTTATTTCCCTTTCAAAAATTGTTGCCTTACACATCTCGTAAGAGTTTTAATAGCAACAACTACAAAACATTATAGGAAATATGGGCACATTGATGGGGGATCGAATGAATATCGTCCCTTAGCTATATATTCATTATCTGTTTTTATATTGTTGATTTTATACAAAATTATATATATGTATATATGTTGTTTGAATATTTGTTATAGTACACACTAATTTTGCATGATTGTTTGTAATTGTAAAGTTAGAGTTTCCCTCTAACTTTCTGCAGAATATTGCACCAAGTAGTACTAGTAGAAATGATGTTGTACAAGATGAGGAACATGATCAAGAAACTGAGGATCTCGTGGAAGAAGATGATGGGACAAATCAAGTTAATGATCCCATGGAAGAAGATGATGGGGAAAATCAAGTTAATGATCCCATGGAAGAAGATGATGGGGAAACTCAAATGATCCAAGATTTGTTTGCTCAGCCAAATGAGGATGGGGACAGTGATGGTATTTTTGATGAACCTCTATTAGAAAAGGAAAATAAACAAATTTATGAAGGCTCAAGAGAAACTCTTCTCTCCGCTACATTGTTGCTAGTGAAATTAAAGGTTATGAATAATTTGTCGAACACTTGTATGATACAGATCCTAAGGTATGTAATATGTTTCATCTCATATACATAAATGTTGACTTTTTTCTATTTGTTTTTAGTGTTAATTAGTGTGTAACATAAAAATGCAATTTTTTACGATTAATATTCTTTACATTAACTAGTTATTTGTTATGTTCTAGATTGTTAGGTGAATTTTTGTTACCATAGTCAAATATTTTACCTCACACATATTGAGATTTGCATGCCATTATGAAAGACATTGGAATGGATTATTAAACTATAGATGCATGTCCTAATTATCATATTATATATTATGGATAACATGCTTCAAAAAAAGAATGCCCACAATGTCTTATCAGTAGATATCGAACTGATCAAGTAACAAAAAGGGTGCCTTAAAAGGTTCTTCGTCAAATTCCCATAATTCCATGTTTGTAACGATTGTTCATGTGTGAAAGCATAGCACAATTTATGGATTACCAAGCATGTAACAAAATTGGAGATGGTGGTCTTCGAATGCCTTCCGATGGTTATGAATTTAGGGAAATTGAGGAAAAATGGGCAGATTTCAAAGATAAACCTTGTAATGTTAGGCTTTCATTGGCAGCTGGCGATGTTAATCCATTCAGAAAGATTAGGTCTATTTACTTAGTGTGGCCTATTTTTGTTATCAACAATGAGATTCCTCCTTAGATGTCAATAAATAGGGAGCACATAATGTTGACAATGATTGTTCCAGGTATTTGTTTACATTAATTTTTTGAATGTAAAATTTTCATTTGTTTCATTTTTTGCATAATATATTTTGTTTATTTATTTATATCATGGTGTTGAGCACTCAACACACCCTAAAATCTTTTATGAATTTTTTTTCTCTTTTGGGTACCACTTGTTTTCTTTTGTTGTGCTTTTTGAATTGCATCCGTCATGGAGGGATCACTAATTTTGTTTTCATGTCTCATCATCTATCAAGTTGGATTTATTTGAACTTGTCAAAGATAAACCTTTGTGTCTAAAAAGAAATTTGCATTTTAACTAAGAATATGCAACTAAAATTGTGACCCACGCGCTTATGTTTGTTGTCGGCAAAACACAAACAAGTAAAATGACCACATAGTAACAATAATCGTCGATCGTCAATGTATCATCAACATCAGTAAAAAAAAGAGTAGATTAGTGTTGTTTGTTCACAAATAAGATTAAGGAAATGACCGATTTATCATCAACGTTGGTGAAATATGAGAGGGCTAAACATTGACATGGGCCATGATGAACTTCTGATAGCCGATTACTAATGCATTTGTTCAGGGTCGGTAAAATCTCAAAGATTTAAATCATGGAAAACTTTTGCATTGACACATCATCGATCACTGATCCCCGATGCATTTTCGGCATTGGCAAGTTTCAAGGGGTTAATCCGGGAACACTTGTTTAAAATTATTGTCGATCACCGATCCTTGATACTTTTTCAGCATCGATAGGGTAGGACCTATTTGTTAAAATGCTTATCTAATAAAATCCCCGATTCTGAATAACACTCTTAAGCAAAGATGCCAATCTAAAAATCCACTTGTTTTTTCCGCGTAGGCATTTCGTACGGCCTAGTTTCATCCCGAGTGATATTAGGTTTCCCTGTGTCCTAGCCACACTTCCAGGTCATCATTTTCACATTAGCGTCGTATGACAAGATGGATTGGTGTTAGATTTTTTTCCAAGAGATATCAACGAACATTGTCCAAAGAAAAGCACTGACTCCCAATCCACCCGTTAAATTAACGGAATGATGGAACATTTTCAACACAAAATAAGAACGAATTCTACCATTTAATAGGCCAATTAATGCTTCTCTCCGCACACATTTCTACCCCATGCGTCGATCGAACAATGAGAATTTGAAATCGTTGATGAAACACATTATATGCCACACTTGCGCTACCAACCTACGACCACATTTAATCTCGAGCATGATGCAGATTTGACGACATATTTTGTAGAACTACACTTACACCTCGAATTGAATAACTGATGCGACAAGGTAAGTATTCTCTCTATTTAAAATCTGTAAGAGAACTTTGAACACCTACATTCTACACACAAGTTTCTCATTTCCAGAGCAGTTGAAGAAGCGAAGAGAGCATCTCAAGAGTTGTGCTGGATTCTCAGAATTTCAAAACCAGGTTAAGCTAGTGCGAAGAAGAGGTATGTATTAATTTTATCATTTTGGCGGTCACATTTTTTATGTATCAACATTCTATCTGCAACATGATGTCTGACGTTGTTCTCTTTGCAGGAAAAAATGCCTCCAAGAAAACCAACGACTAGACGCTCGCCATGGGCACCAAAATTAAAGGAAGTAGATATTGGTGAAGGATATTCTCCCAACGTTGTGAGGAAGTTGGAATTTTCTCCCAGAGAAGAACCGGTCATCAAAACATCGAATAAGAAGGAATTTTCTCAACCCCCTTCTTTTGGTGATATAGAAACAACCACTTGATCAAAGATAATTCTCCCACAATGGGGATATTTGTTCAACATAATTAACCAGGAATATTACCCAGAGTTTATCCCTCACAATGACCGAGATTTAAGGGTGCTCGACGAACAGGTTTTTTCGAATATCCGACGGTTGTGCTTGCATATGGTAGCTTTCCGAACTCTAGTCTTTCCTTGCATTGAGACTCTGGGTTGGATAATCGATCATAGAGACGCGTAGAAGTGCCTAATCAATGATCAGAATGGCATATGTGTTAGAGTTTTTTTCTCGACAGAGGTCCAGAAATATTACAAGATCAGGGACCTAGAGGAGAGGTTGAACACAAATTTCGAAGTGAATTTCTATGAATTCCATGACACTAGTCGATTAAGGGCCTCCTGGTGGAAGGAATACAAGAAATTTACAAACTGGAGCAACGGTTGGTATGGGATATCAAATCTAAGGGAGCCATATATCTACTTAATGGCTCTAATTTTCCAATTATACAGGGAAAAGAATTTTTCTAAGTTCTCAGAGGCATGGATTCCCCTAGCATACACTGTGGCTATTTCCGGGATTAGTTTGAACCGAGGAGAAGTAATCTCCAAGCAATTGAGCACTAGTATATTGCAAGCTCAGACACAAAAGAGGTAGAGTCGCCCTCTTTTTACATGGCTTCATATATGCTAGACGTGATCTGCGCAAGGAATGTCCTCGTCGATATGAATCTGAGCTGGCATGTAGCAGAGCTACCTGTATATTTCTACTTCAGCATCCTTTTGGAAAATAGGTACAAGAAATCTTATGCTCTCATTTGCGATGAATTCATATTTTGGTTTTATTTCATTATTTTCAAAAAAGAATGCCCAAGATTGTCTGTAGCGGTCAAGAAAATGATTTTAAAAGTAGGCCATTAGTACCTAGATGAAACCCTGACTTATATCAGGGTGTTCAAGGCCACCGATGCACCACATTTACTCCTCGATCATGTCCCAGACCATCTTGTCATAGGATAAATCTGTTACCATACCATCCTGCAGGGCTATAACACCACTTTGGTTAAGGACAAGAAACGAGCATTCATACCCTATGGTTTCCATGTAGCATTTTGCATAGTGAAGGACACTGGGAAATCTAAATAAGATGATTTGAGCCAGCTAGAATACAGGTTCCTGACAGGACAATTCCAAAAACATGACCCTAAAGGCCTAGATCTCTAGCATGTGTCACAAGTCTCTTCCTGTTGAACATACGCACATGATAAGTTTGGCGACGAGATTTTTACATAATGTGCTCAAGAATAGGAGGAGGTAATACAGAGAAAAGATAACCCAAACATGACTAGGTTCAAAGCTATGAGTATGGATGAGCAAGTCCAAACGATAGAACAGACAACTTAAGAAGCTCTCAGGGTTAGAGAAGAAAACAGAGCAACAAAATACATAGAGGCACAAAGGAGGGGGATGTTGTTACTAGAAGAAGCCCAAAGAGTCATCCAACAACTAGAAAATGATCCTCAACTATTAGAAACTATGAGGATTACCCCGTCCAACCCAATCACAATCAGGGAGGAGCTAAATGGCTCAGTGTCAACCCAACTAGAGGAAACTGTTGGTCTGGAAAATCCCATAGTTCCATCACCACAAGCCAGATATCTGGTGACCATTGCAACCCAGCATGATATTCCAAGAACACCAGGTGAAACGGGTGTGCCTAATACCCTTTTTGATCTAATAACTATCTATTATGATGAAGAGAGTTTGGAGGTCTTGCTTATAAATCCAATACCAATTACAGAGGAGAAAGAACCATGGGGAACATTTGCTCCAAGTCTCGATGCATCAGTTCGAAACCCTCTACAGGGCGACCATGAGGCTGAAAGTATCTTAGACATTGAACTTCATGACTTATCGGGGACCCCAAAAGACAACTCCAGGGATGATATAGGTTCAGGTGGACAGAAATAGGAATTGCAACTGCCAGAGATCGACACCTCAACAAACGATCACCAAGTAAGTATTGAGTCTGTCACTGTCTCTTCAATTTTGGTTGATACCTCACCAGCCGATGAAAACCAGACGGAGGTTGAGCCATTGGAACATATGAAATTTTCCCTTGTTAAAGAAGTACAAGAGCCAGTCCCAGAGAAAATACATATGGCATGAAGCTTGGGAAACACTCTGACCTAGGGAGAACAACAAATCCCTAAGCCCGTTGATGAGGTCACCGATATACAGGCGATCGATTACAATAGGAAGAGTAAATCCATCATGAGGAGGATCACCGAGAAAAGAAGACTCATGCTGGATAGCTCGATTCTCATCACCACGAAAGAGAAGTTGCTCAACATAGAAAATGATAAGACATCTGAGCTCATTGATGTAGGGATGTCTATTACTGATTTCATGCTAGATCAAGAAAAGCAATATGAAAAGGAACTGGCCTCCGTACAGAAGGAACTATACCATCTGCACCATTTGGAAAAATATTACCAAGATTCAATGTAGGCCACATTTTTTCTAAAGAGTGAGTTTCAAGATGCATATGCAAAGTTCACGAGAAAAAGACATCTCTTCACTGGATGTGTAGCCGATTATCAAGAAGATACCCTTATGGCACTAAAAATATGTAAGGACATGGAGATATGGTATGAAAAGGCATACCAAGCTATATAATGAATCAATTACGTCAACATAGTGCAGAAGGGTCGAGATGTGGAGGAGCATGGAATTCGAGTGCTGATGGATAGAAACATCTCCCGGATCAGGAAAGCATTCAAATACTGGGTAAGTATGGTCGAGGAACCTCAATGAGAGATACATAAGAGGTGGGCTGAGTGCAAAAGAAGCTAGGAAAATATCAATTGGGAGATGAAATACATTGGCCTCCCATAGTTCGGCTCACTCGAGGACTTTGTCGAATTGCATGACATAGTCAAACGACATGTAGAATAGGACTCAACGTGGGAAGTGGAGATCGCGCAGGTGGAAAGAATGACATCGGGTCAAATGAAAAAGTTTATGGAACATCTGATCAAGGCTCCTGCAGTTCTACAACGTTTAAGTTCCAAAGTCATCAAATATAGGGAACAAGAAATAGAAGTGAAGGAAACCAATTCAGCCCCAATGGACTAGCACAGATTCCTGTATGCTAACACATGCGAGCATCTCTTCATCAAGTGGTCATAAAACGAGAAGAGTCATCCACTCTAGTAGAACCACGAGTTGATTTCCGGAGAACAAAGAGATCAAGTGCCACGTGACAATCTTTTGTTTTATTTAACACAAACTTGTAGCAGTTATTTTTAGTTAGTGATTCTTTATAAATAAGGGGATTTCCCTTTTAGAAGAGGTCGATGGTTTTGGGGAAAATATCTTCTTTTTGAGAATTGTAAATAATTATTTATGAGCAACTTTAATTAAGAAGTTCTTTTAGAACCAGATACAAAAATTTGTTTTTCATCAAAGTCGTTGTGTGATTAGATTAAGGAGGAACTACTTCCAACTTTTATTTCAGTAGTTAATGTTGTAACAAGTAAGAGTTTCTGAATCTATTGATAAGTTATCGTTTTTCAATATTTTAACAGTTCTTTTGTTCTTAATGATGAAAATAAAATTGTTGTGTTAATGTTTGATTGATGGTAGACCTAAGGAAACTATTTTTATTGCACTCATCTTATTGCATGCATATTTTCTTTCAATAATCGTGTCTCAGTCACTGTTGAAATACCAACAAGTTAATGTATTATTACTAGACTTGTAATGGGTGTGAATATCGTTGTCTGCATGCTAGAGCACGAGGATTATCCAAGGCTCAACCTTCTTCAATAGTTAAGAATCCCTTCTATTAGTTGGTTTATACCATCACACCTTACTTTATTAGACTCATCTAAAAAAAGAAAAGATAAAAGAGAACGTTTAATATGAAGGAGGAACTTTCACAGAAATATATCCTTTCAATGACTAAGTAAAGCCCATCGATAAATTGGCTAGATTGAAATATCTGGAGAACCATTCCACCCATCAAATGCTGTAGAGTCTAATTGGGCCTCTAAGGTAGGTTTGGTTCCTACTGTTGATTTAAAGGGATCTTGGACCCCTCAACACATGGTTATAGTAATTATGTGTAATTTCAAACAATTAGGTAATTACCAAGTTAAAGATATGAATGTATATATCGAGCCTCTTATCGACGAGCTACTAAATTTATGGGATGGCATCACTATGCATGACATATGTCAACCAATCGGGGAGAAGAAATTCAAATTACGTGGAATACTTTTACGGACAATTCATGATTCCCCAGGACTAACACATTTTTGTGGTATGTAGCATTCTATTGCTCTTTAATACTATATAATTTTTTAAATATATCATGCTGCATGTTTAATTTTTAAATAATCTCATCGTATAATTGACATTAATCCATTTTTTGCAGGTCATCAAACAAAGGGTAAATTTTCATGTCCAGTTTGTGGTCCTAAGATGAAGTATCATCATTCAAAAATTTTAGGAAAGGTGGTGTTTGATGAATATAGGCACCTCCTCCCTAAAAACCATAGGTATCGTACTACTGAAAAACATATTTTCAATGGGAAATAATAGAATGGTTTAAAACCACGATGAATGAAACCTCACCTATGGAGGTTGGAATATAATAGAAATCATCAAGGTACACAATTTATTTATGTATCGTATATGTAATGTTTTGAATGTTTATTTTAATCATTGAATTTATTTTACCGTATTTGATAATTATTTTTGTGATTTCTTTTATGATTCATGAAGGTCGCCATCATGAAGGTATTAATAATGGGCTTCCATGAGGAATGAAATGTTACCCCACTCAATTAATGAGGTTTCCATACTATGAGGAGCTAAAAATATCTCATTTGTTTGATACAATGCATATCGGGAAGAATGTGACATAAACGTTATGGCGAATCATAGATGGTAGGTGGGATAAATAAAAAATTGTCAAAATTTGTACTAACATTCAGGAAGCCAATCATGCAATGCAAAGTGTGATCCGATCAAATAGAGATGGACTAGACTGAAATAACCTTCCATGGTTATTAACAAAGAAAAAAAACAATGATGTAAAAGAGGTCATTCAAAGAATTAAATTTCCCACGGGTTTTCCTTCAAACATAAATAATAACTTAACGAAGAAAGGTGAATTTGGTGGGGTAAAAACACATGATTGACATACCTTCATTAAGGTAATAATTTTGGTATACATATTTATATATATTGGACTTATACAACTTTTAATTAATTTTATTTTTTTTGTCTACTTTGGTCGAAACAAATAACGATTCATTTTTTTGTTGCAATATGTTTTACTACTATCTCTCCCAAATGACTTTGACAACAATGTCAAACAGGTTATATATGATCTTGGCAAACACATGAGGTAAGTAGTTGTTATTTATATGAAAAATGTTCTTTCAATTTGTTGTTGTACTTAATGCCATGTGTTTTACTTGTAATGTAATATATTATATTATGTTATGTTGAAACATGCTATTTTCTTGTGTCATGATCTCATGTAGATGGTTGTCATTGAAAGAAATCCACAAAGATGATATAAAGTATTGGAAGAGATAAATTCCTTGGCTAATGCGTGAAATGAAAAAGTATATACCTCCAACATTTTTCAATGAACAAGAACACTACCTCATACACCAAGTTGAGGAGATTGAAATTTGTGGACCTGTACACACAAGGTCAATGTGGATGGTGGAGAGGAACTTGAAATCATTGAAGGCTTTGGTTAGACAAAGAGCACATCCTGAGGGTTATATGGTATATCAATCCATGGTGTATATTAGTCAGTATCTTTCTAAATTAGAAGCACCAACTATGCATGTAGTGGATCGCATTTGGGATGTGAACTCCCTCAAAAATTTTGAAGATCAGGAGCACCTGTTGGGAAAAGGTAGAATGAAAAAAATGAGAGGTAATATATTAATAATTGTGAAGATTTATATTAATACATATAAATTTTTCATTTTTTGTGTATATGATCATACTCATTAATATATTAATATCTTTTATTTCATAAATTATTAATATTTACCATGGACGTTATAACTAATATTTAATATTGGTGAATTATGATTTTTTGATTTAGTTGCTCAAGATTGGGATGCACTGCATTTATACATTCCAAACAATCTTGAATGGATGAATGTATGGATTGAAAGATGTAAAAAACATCATGGTGGTAGGTTATCATGGCAATGACTGTCTCAATTGGTTAGAGAAGCTTGTTGTAATAGAGATGCCAATGTTACGCAAAGGGAAATTGATTTAACATATGGTTTGAAAGATGGAAAGGAAAGAAAATTCACCCATTTTATTCAGTATTTTTATATTATATTAATGTGACTACATGTGTACTTATATCTTTTTCAGATACTTTACAATTTATATAAATATGTTAATTTATTAATTGATAATGCATCTTTTACATATATGACATATTGCAGTTGAAACACCACAAGGCTATGTGTTGCAATGGTCGTAAATTTTGCATCAAACAGTTGGATGAAAACAGGAAATTTTTTGATAGTGGGATAACTACAATATTCCAGGTCACTAATGTTTCTCTAGGAGTGACAGACATCCCTGAGAATATGAAAATATATATTATCAATATTTGAATGATATACTTGAGTGTGACTTTAATTCCTTCAAATTAGTTTTGTTCGACGTCAAATGGTATAGGTTACGAATGCATGGACACGATGAGGAAATAAATGTTATTCAATATGCCAATAGATTTCCGATGATTAAAACAATGGTGTTTGAAAGAGGAAATGATTGCTATGTTTTTCCGAGCCAATGTGAACAGGTCTTTTACTCAAATTTTCCAGGTGAGAGGGATTTGGTCATTTGTTGTTAGATATGATCCAAGAGGAAGGCCAATGAAGTATACTCATGTACAAGAAGAATATGATATTGAAGAAGAAGATGATTCGCCAAATCATACATATTGGGAAGATCATGTAGGGTTGACAAACGAAGAAGACGAAGAATATCATGATCTAGGCATAGGAGAGAATGCAGTTCTTGATGATGATGTAGATAAAAATATGCTTGAAAATGAAATTGATGATGATGATGATATCGTCAATCCTTTCAACACCATTTCTAAACCGGATGATGATACAAATGTCGAGTTTGATGAATAAGAAGATACTTAATAAAGATGATTATACAGATGTTGAGTTGGATCAGGTCTGTGACTATATATTTTTAATTTGTATGAATTATTCTCTTAAAATAATTTACTTATGTCATGGGTTAATTACATGTTTTTAAGTTTTATGTGACGTTTTTATATCCTATGTTACATGTTGTTTAATTATTATGTGAAACCTGAAAATAGTTGCCAATATACTAAAGCACGTGGTAAACTAGCAATATCATTTACAAACACATAATTTCACTTACGTTCAATAATTTTTGTTTTTGTAGTTTCTATGCATGAATCTTACTAGGTGGCTTTCAATTATTTTCTATTTTATAGATTGGGTATTGGGGAATTGAGAGTGATGTGAGGGGGAGGGGAGGGGCCATATGAGCTTCCACCTTCATGTGGTTGTCCTTTTTCAGTAGAGGATAAATTATTCTTGAAACCAAAAGAAGCTCATTCATTTTTATACCATCATGATTGTAGATAGACTATTTGCATGCCTTAACGATATGGGAGGGTTTCTTGACTCAAATTTGACTCAC
>JZKD02S0890760.1:156659-168791 GCA_000966675.3 Picea glauca | reverse complement strand
GAGGTGTCCAATAACAGTCGAAAATATGGTTGATAGAGGTCCACATTGAATATTGGATGCAAAAAAAAGAAAGGTGGAGTGTTGAGCTCAAGAGCATTGCTACCCATGGCCTTGGTGATAGTGTAAGGCCCATAACGAAGTGGGTGAAGCTTCCGATGGGGCCCGGTGAGACGCTCCTTCTACAAATGCAACCAAACTTTGTCGCCAACCTAAAACTGGTGTGGTACCATGTGTTGATCATGGTGTTTCTTGTACCTAGCATTGGATTTCTAAAAAATCTCCTGGACCTGTTGGAAGATGTGTTGAATCTGCTCAATGAATCTGGTGGCTTTGTCAATCGCAGATTCATTAGGGGAAGAGTCTGTCTTTATGGTGGCAAGAGGAAGTTCAACATCAATGGGTCCCAAGGGTTGGAATCCCAGACCCACCTAAAATGGGCTACAGTCGGTGGAACTATGGAGAGCCATGTTGTAAATGTGTTGGACATATTGGAGACTTTCGTCCCATGTATGGGGATGCTTATAATTGTACATGCACAGGATGTGCACAATCATCTGATTGACGACCTCGGTTTGGCCATTGGTTTAGGGGTGGAAAGCAGTGGATTTTATGAGCTTAGTGTCCAAAAAAGACCAGAGACTTGACCAAAAGGTGTTGAGGAACCTATTGTCTCGGTCGGAGATGATGGTCTATGATATCCCAAAGTGGACCCAAACTCGTTCGAAGAAGATCTTGGAAATATTTGTCGCTATGACATTGTTTTTACAGGCTGTGAGGATGGCCATCTTCGAAAACCAATCAAAGACCACAAACACGCAGTCATTTCCGTGCTTGGTGGATGGAAAGCCAGACATGTAATCCATTGAGATGGATTCCCACAGCTTCTCTCTAATAGGAAGAGGGGTGTATAAGCCTTGCTTCTTGATGGTTGGCTTGGCAATGGTGTAGGCAGGGCAAGATCTAATATACTTGTTGATGTCTTGTTGAAGTTTTGGCCAATAAAAATGTTTATGAAGAATGACCACATTTTTCTCTACGCCAAAATGTCTTGCCACCCGACTGTAGTGGGATTCCCAAATCAACTTGGCATGCTCACTTGTAGGAACACATAGATGGCCCAAGTGACATAAGAGTTTCTCTTGAATGTGAAAATCCATGACAGTGGCACCTGTACCCAAGAGTTTATATGTGGTGGCGAAGTCTGAATCTTGTTGATAAAGTTGGGGCCACTCTGATGCTTCATATCCACAGGAATGGAGTAGAGTGGTGAGTGCATCCAAAGGAGGTCGATTGAGGCAGACAGTGACACGATTGGAGATACCTGTCTTATACTTGATGTTGAGATGGAACTGCTGCAGGTAGGTGGACCACTTTTGATGGCGATTGTTCTGCAATTCCCCCTGTGTCTGCATGAACTGTAGAGGCTTGTGATCAGTGTGTATGATCATCTCTTTCCCCAGAATGTAATGTTTCCATTGACGACAAGCTTGTACAATGGAATACATTTCCTTGTCATAGGTGGGGTATTTCCTGACAGTATCAGAGGGTTTCTCACTATGGTATGCCACAGGATGTTTGTGTTGAGTGAGAACTGTGCCCACAACATAGTCAGATGCATTAGTCTCAATCTTGAATGGTTGTTGCAGATCAGGAAAGGAGAGTACTAGAGCTAAGAACAAGCGATTTTTCAGATCATTGAATTCTCGTTGTTTCTCCTTCCCCCACACAAACTTGGCCCTACCATCGCCCTTGGTCACCTGGCTGAGGGCCCATGCAATATGGGAGAATCCCAACACGAACTGTCGATAGAAATTGGCTAGTCCCAAGAAGCTATGAAGCTCGATCAGTGTGGTTGGGGCTGGCCAGTCACAGATGACTTGGATCTTATCTAGATCAACATGTACCCCATGCTCATCAAAAATGTATCCTAGGTATTGTACTTTGTTTGTGTCAAAAGATCATTTTTCCAAGTTGGCATAAAGATTGTGCTACCATAGAGTTCTCAAAACCTATTGAATATGCCGCATGTGCTCCTCCCACATTCTGCTGAAGATGAGGATGTCAAAAAATATACTACCAAAAAGGAGTTGGTGAAGGGTCTCAATACATCATCCATCAACCTCATGAAATTGGTTGGTGCATTTGTTAAGCCAAAGGGCATGACTAGCCATTCGTAGAGACCTTATTTAGACTTGAATATTGTCTTCCAGACATCAGTTGGCTCGATGGGAACCTGGTGGTAGCCAGACTTCAGGTCAATCTTGCTGGAGAACTTTTCCCCCTGGAGTTGGTCAAGAAGGTCATCAATCCTAGGAATGGGGTAGTGGTTCTTGACTGTGATTTTGTTTAAGGATCTATAATCAATGCAGATTCGCCAAGTCTCGTCCTTCTTCTACACCAGTACAATCAGGCTTCTGCAAGGGGAGGAGTTGGGTCTGATGTTCCCATTTTGAATAAGCTCTTGGATCTGACTCGTGATTTCATCATTCTCCATCAACAACCGTCGATAGATTGGTCCATTAGGTAAAGGTGCGTCGGGAGTCAGATCAATTGGATGCTTGGCTTGGCAATGTGTTGGTACCCCTATAGGTGAGGCAAATATGTCTTTGTATTCTTCCACGATCCCGTCCACTTTCTTCTACTACAAACAGAGACATTGTGTAGAGGCCACGGATGTAGCAGCAACCTTCTTCTTACTGTGAGAACAGATCACAAAGAAGACAAACTTCCCGGTTTGTGAAATGACCTTACTGCATTGCTTAGCAAAGATTAAATAAATAGCAGTAGGTGATGCCACCCCTGTTATCTTGTACAATTGTCTTCCCAAAGTAATAATAACATTGTGGGGTCTAGACTCATACACAACATGACGCTTCCACAAATATGGTTGTCTTAAAAGAACATCACAAACTTCAAGGGAAGAAATATCACATAGTACCTCATATTTGAAAGGCTTGATGTCATAGGGAAGATGACATTGTTGGCTGACACAGAGATCTCTTCCCTAACGAAGCCAACCGATGGTGTAGGGTTGTGGGTGCGGTGTCATTGGCAGGTCCAACCGCTTGACGACCTCTACGAAAATCAGGTTCTTATGAATACTGTTGTTGACAATGAAATGAATTAGAGCCCCCTTCACCCACATATACGATTGAAAGAGGTGTTCCCCTTCCTCTAGTTCTTCTGGTTCACTTAGTCGGAATTTGGTGGTAGAAACCGTGGCACTAGGTTCAACATCGATAATCCGCTTCCCTCCTTCAAGATTTGACTCGGAATTAGAATCGGTCTCTGACTCAGAAGCCTTCAGCTCAACCACGAGGGACTGCTTGGAGTGGAATTTGTGGGTGTGTTGCCAAGGACTTTTACGGTACTCACACCATTTTCCCATGTCCTTCTTCATTTTCCCATTGCCCTTCTTGTGTTGCAGCTTGGAAGGATTGTACTAAGGGCGGCCATCTCGACTTGGTCCCTTTCTGTGTGGGTTGGGGTTTCCTTTGCCCTGCTTCGACTGTGAGGGGTTTGCAGATCCAAACTCTCGTTGTTTCTGCTTAAATTTATGCTCGATCTTGACAGTGTATCTATAAGTTGTGCCCAATGAGGCGATGTCCAAGAACTCCATTTCTGTTTGAATATATCTATGAAAACGGTCATGGTATTTGAGCACCAGATGATGCTCAAAATATTTGATACCCAATTTGGTGCATAGGGTAAGGAAAATATTGGTGAAGTCTGGTATTTCCTAGTCCCTTTCTTGACGTAGGGTGGTCCATCTGGTGTAATGGTCCTCGTAGCTTCCAAAAGGGTAGTATTATTCTTTAATGGCATCCTGGAAGGAATCCCATGTAGGGGCCACCAAAAAAATTGTAGATTCCTTCACGGCCCTTTATTCAGACTAAGTATCCCACCAGTATTTAACATGGGGAATGGCCTTGAGGAGTGCAAAAGTGATCTTTTCCCTATCGGAAAAATTGTGGACCGAAAAATATCCTTCGAGCATATTCAACCATTTATCTATAGAATTTGCATCTATCAGTCCTTCAAATAAATTAATATCAAAATTTACTTGTACCTTGAAGGGCGTTGCATGGCCTCTTGATGAAGATGCTTCTCCCATGGGCAACCATCGGAGGATCTATGCGAAGTTGTCCATCATTTCATTCATTTTTCACGTGAGGGATTCCTCGAGAAAAAATTTAATAGGATCTCCTTCTCCATCATGCTTATTTTCATCTCCCATGGGTTTTTTTTAGGCTCGGCGCGGCCAATTTGGTAATGGATCGATTGGTTTGAATCCCAACTTCTTGTACACAAACCTTGTTGGGGACATGCACGAAGAAAAATAAATGAAGAGTATACCGCTTTGATACCACTGATCCGGATTTAGGAGAGGAACAAACTGATTAACAGACTGAATACAATAAACACAGAGATAGGACGAATAACACAAATTTCCAGTGAACAATATCTTTTATTAAATAATGAAATAGGCTGAAACTGTAAAACTGCATAATTGAAACTTGCTCGAATGGTGGTATCTATCTCTGAGAAGAGATGTGGTTGCTACGCGCATTCGTCTAAAAAGAATGGATTAAAGTGAGGCTCCAGAGGCCCTTTTCATATTACTCATGAATGCCAAAACCCTATACATCCAAAAACCTAACCCTAGAAGGTAAAATGCCAAAAGTCATGTGGGCCCTATGGGTAAGTTGGTGTAATTTGGTACCTCAACTTCCTAGGGTTGTAAATTTTGCATATGACCTCTGTTTTAGGCGTGTGATAGACCATTGGAAAGGTATTTCAGAGAAATACGCATTCCTTCATTAGACACTAAATCTGTCTACAGTTTGACTATAAAGAGCCAAAAAAACAATGTATAAGGCCCCAAAACAACCCTGGAAGTACAACAAGATGTGCTAACATGAAAACATACAAAATAAGCCAGTTGGATTAGGTGAGAGGCCACTCGTATCCACATGGAGAATGTGTGGGGCTTCAGACAGCCCCAGAAGTGTAGAACTCACAATTATAAAAAAGTACAGAAGGACATGCTGAACAAAAAAAGACATGAGGAGCCAGTTGGAATAGGTGGGTGGCCACCAATATCCACCTAGATCACATCATCTCACCATAAGAAAAATATTGTTAGTGTAAAGAAGTAGTGTAAGCACAACATAGTAAGCTAATTAGTATATAAAGTCAACCTATTTTATGTTGAAATTCTCTCCAAAATCTATTAGGAATTTTTCCAAAAGTTATAGTTCCGGTTGGTTGATAAGACCTTTCACCATGGAACTTTTCCCTTAAGGTTTTGACCGATTGTAAGATGACCCAAATCCTCAAAAATGAGAAAATCAAGGTAGAAATTTTCCTCAAAGAGAAAAAAAACTCACTAGAAAAGTTTAGTTTGTCCACTTATTAACTCACTCCCCATGACAACCCACCTCTTCCATCTACCTCTTCTATACATGCCTCTAACTTGTCAATGTAAATTCCATAAAGAGTAAGGGCGAGGAAATAACCTTAATTCCTATGTTATAATTAACTTCTTCTAACCAACTCTCAGATCTTCAACTTAAATTGATTATCATGTAGTTTAGAATGAGAGATAGGAGGTCATGACTAATAAAATAAACCTCCAAAACATCAACCAATTTAAATAAATATGTGAAATAAGACCTCTGGGATAATATCATATGATGTTGTAAACATTGCCACTTGGCATTAGAGGCATTGCAAGGACACTCCTAATTCGTCATTGTTTTGTTGGGTTATGAATTTTGTGGTAGGTGGGTAGTAGATTCATCATCGATTTACCCTTTATTCCACTCCGAGAAAATCGATGTTTTAGGGAAGGTACATCCGCCATCATGTGTGATCTGAAAATGGAATGAATATGTTTCCAATAGATCTTTAAAATGAAGAAGACTTATCTCTTAAAATTGCAAGTGTAAAATGGCATGTGTTTGGGTAATTAGATAAAGTTACTAAAACATAAATTTAGTGAGTTTTAATTAAACATGAGTAGCATATTAGACTGATAAAAACCATCAACAGTGAACACATAACACAACAAATGGTAAAGTAGTTCACCCCTCTCTTTGGCTACATATCTTGGCTTAACTCTTGGCAACAAAAACCCGTGTACCAAACTCCTATGCGCCAAAACATATACTGCAGGGTTATATGGCTTAGGTCATATGAAATAGACCACGGGCTAAAAAAAACGTAGGCTACACACCACGCATGCCCAAGTTTAAAGGTAAGGGTTATATGTAACGGTTATATGAAACGCGCACTGGTGGTTGGGGATATTCCCTAGCCCTTAACTCCACCATCCAAACCAACATAACAGTTCAAATATTTAATTTAGACAATATATGTTAAGTACTACTGTGGGCAGGTTGGTAGCCCGGCCCTGCCAAACCTTTCCCCCACACCTAGAGTTCGCAGGTTTGACTCCCATGGATTCAAAAAAAAATTTCATTCCAAACCAATGGAGGGGTGCCACGTGGCATCCCACGACTGGGCCACGTGGCACCATGTCATTCGCCAAGATGAGGACACATGTCATAATACCATTTTCCCACGTCTGCCAAAACATCACTGCCACATCACATGTATGACCATATGGACTGTACGGTCATCTACCACGACAGCACTGTACGAACTGTACAATCAAAAAAAAATTCTCTGTTTGGAAAAATGAACAGAACATGATAGCTTGCTCATACGATGTTCGTTTGAGCCTGTTCAAGTTTCTTTGGGTTCATAACGATGAGGCATGCGCACACGTTCGTTTTGAAGCAATTATGAGAACTTTGATTTTTGAGCAAAAATTTGATCCCCTGGATCACACCTCCCCATTGGGAAGCTTTTGGACCTCCAAAAGACTACTTTTAGTCAATATGTAGATGAGGGTACAGTTCCCTCACCCTTACAATCTCAATCTGTCCAACCTTGCTTGGATTGGTGCCTTTGAGACCAATACGAAACTTGTCATGCCCTTATGTGTACTTGGCTTGGCTCTTTCTCGACTGTTCTTGAACGGTTTGTTGTACAAACTGAATTGGTTCAATGAACTTCTTGGCTTGGTTATAAGCATGTTGAAAGTAATGTAGATGCTCATCCCAAAACTTAGGATGCTTGCTTTGCAATCTAGCCACCCTCTTGCCCATACCAACATGTCCAGCAACAAGAGAAGAATGTGCTTCTCTTATCATGTTGACTCGTTCTCCCTATGAAAAACATAGCTTGCCAAGATACAAAAGTTTACCATGCAAATAGGAATCCAATTTATCAACTTGGTTAGTACGACAAAAATTTGCATAAACATTATTTCCATCAGCATCTAAAGCATATTGTTCCAAATAGCTCTTATGCATGATAGGATTATGCTTGAAAATAACTAAAGCACTAACATTAGGCCTAGTAAGCATATCAACAACTTTATCATAAAATTATTTCGTATACCTTATCACCGAGTGGAAAACATAACTTTTCAAGGCATGCAATGGAGCTTGTTTTACTTTCAAATCTTTCTTCCATATGTCTCCTTCAACAATCATATCTGTAATCTTGTTCAAGGCTCGGAAATCTACCCGCATTCGCCACATACAATCTTTCTTTGGTACCAAACCAATTGGTGACCTGCATGGCGAAGTGTTTGGTTTGATCACCCATTTGTCAAGAAACTCTTGGGCTTGTTTTCTGTTTTCAACATTCTCCCTTACTGACATCCTGCACAGGTCAATGTTTGGAAGAGGACCTCCTTGCTGCAATATAATCTCTTGTTGGACACCCCTTTTAGGAGGCAATCCCTTTGGCTCTTGAAACATCTCAACATTTTCGTTAACAACCTCATGCAAATCAGATTGTAACTTTGTATCACATCATTTGATAACTTGTTCTTCATCATTGTCTTTGGGTTTAGTCATTAAAACTACAAGGTTCTTACTAGCATTGACTAGTCTTTTTATTTGTCCAGCATTTGTAAGTGAAAAATTCGTCTTCTTTGTATGTGATATAACAATGTACTCAACACCATTTTTAAACAAATGATACTTGTTCTCATGGCGATGGAAAATGGCTCTCCTATCATATAAGTATGGGCTTCCAAACACAATACCACAAATATCCAATGGAATAACACCAAGTTCTACCTCATCTATATAGTTTGCAATGATGGAAAATCTGACTTTACACCTTCTTGTCACATGCAATTTGGCATTGTCACATATCCAACCTAGAGTGTATGGTTTAGGATGAGGAATAGTTTCCAAATCTAGTTTCTTGACAATGTCTTCAGAAATAAGGTTTTCTTGTGATCTCGTATCAAAAAGAGTATCTATCTTGGTATGTTTTGAAATTACCCTTATGTGGAAAATCTCTATCCTTTCTTTTTCTTGTTGAGTTTCATTGATGGCAGAATTTGAAGACCTAGTACTTGCAACATAATTCTTACCTTGTAACCCATGGTTGTGATCTTCATTTCATCCTTTGAATCAGATCCTAAATCTTGTTGTACAGGTGCAACAATGTTTGGCTTCTCTTTACTTTTGAACTTTTTGGGTCTATTTTCAGAATGAAGTTTCCAACAATGGTCTTCATCATGTCCATCCTTTGAACAATGTTTACAAGAGAGTTTCTCCCTCTCTTTCTTGACTGAAGCATTTTTCTTTCCATTTCCTTCAAACTTCCTCTTTACCTTGTCTCCATTAAAAAACTTATTACTGCCCTCTTGAGGTTCATTCCTTCTCCTTGCCTCTAAATGAGTAGCATGCACACATACTTCATGTAGATTCGAATGATTAAACATAAGCATTGTATGCCTCAAGTAGCTATGTAAATCTCCAATGTATTTGAGAAAAGTATCTTGTAAATCTGTTGGTTTTCATTCATATGAGATATGAGAGATATCCGATATATTATTACAATAATGAGTGTTCCATATATAGGGAACATAAGGTGACCATCCATGAAAGGATACCTCCCTTGAATAATCAATAACTACTTATTATTATCATTTACTTATTATATGTACTATATTTAATAATCAATAATAATTATATTGTTAATTATTATCTTTAGAGAATGTCTTCCCGATGTTGTCCAAACATCAACAAAATCTACACCCAAAACCAAGGCTCTTCTCCTAAATTCTTGAGTGAAACTTTGCACATCTTTCTCTTTGGCTTGCCTAAAGTTTTTCCAATCCATAATAGCTTCCTGCATGTATGCTAATGGATAAAATTGCCTTTTAATTACAACAATAAAATCATTCCAAGAGGATAACACTTTACCATGTTTCTTCATGTCCTCTTGAGTTTTGGCTTCCCACTAAATGAGTGTTGCACTGTCCAATATTAAAGAAGCAAGTTGAATCTTAGTTTCATCATATATGATTCTTTGTATCCTGCAATACACTTCAATCCGGCGAATCGAGTTATCTAATTTCTCATCATTTACCTCTCCATTGTACAATGGCAATTTAAACTTAATATCAAGCTTTAGCAAAGGAGTTTGTAAAGGAGTTTTAACATGTCCTTTTGGAGAATTTGGAGTTGGTTGTGAAATGGTGGAAGAGGTGGAATATGGAGGTGAAGGAGGTGGAGAATCACCACTCCCTCCATCTCCCTTTGGAGTTTTATCACCACTGAATCCATTTCCCTTTGGAGGGTTGGAGCTTTCACCTTGCAATATTGCATTTCTTTCATCAAATAACACTTTCACCATTTCAGCCATATCAAAGAAGGATTTCTTGAAAGTGTCCTCCTCTGAAGAAAGAGTTCCATGGTTTTCCTCATGAGCCATACTTGGTGAAAATATCCTTGAAGTTTGAGGTGATTTGATAGTTCTCCTTCTTGACAGTTGAGAACTTGTCTCTACAAGTTGACCTTCTCCTCTTGTGAGATTCAACCTTGTAAGCATCAAGAAACAAAAACAACTTGCAAACAATCAAGCCTTCAAAAACCAAAGCTCTGATACCAATTGATTTGAAAATGGAATGAATATGTTTCCAATAGATCTTAAAAATGAAGACTTATCTCTTTAAATTGCAAGTGTAAAATGGCATGTGTTTGGGTAATTGGATGAAGTTACTAACACGTAATTTTAGTGAGTTTTAATTAAACATGAGAAACATATCAGACTAATAAGAACCATCAAAAATGAGCACATAACATAGCAAATGATGAAGGAGTTCACCCCTCTATTGGGCTACATCTCCTAGTCCAGCTTCCCTTGGATCATTTTCATTATTCTTAAAAATTTCTCTTACAGTGCTCAAAATACAAAACGGATGGATTCAATGGCTTTAGAACATCCAAAAACCCCTGGCTGAGCTTTTTTGGCACCTGGTTTGGCCAAAAAATGAAGAAGTTACACCTCCTGGAAGTTTTCCCCTTCAATCTTGTTGTACCTGCTCACCAAAATGCACCCATTCACAGACTAACCCGGCCTCTATGTGTTTCCCACACCAAAACCCAACACCCACAACGGTTCCCGTAAACTAGGAAAAATTGTAGGATAGTTTGCGTCGACCCCCAAACTCTAGCAGAGAACTTAGTCATATGGCCCCATGTGGCCAACGAATTACCCTTTTGGCGTGCCCGTCAGCTAGCTCCTTCCATGTAGGTGAAGGTCATATGAAGTGGTTACAAAACCACAGGATTAAACCATTAAACAAAAATCATGCCAAAGGTTAACAGAGTGGGCATATGCTGGATAAATCCGGGGCTTAATTTCTGGCAACAAAAACCCACGTACCAAACTCTCAAGCGCCAAAAGATATATTGCATGGTTATATGGCATAGGTCGTATGCAATAGACTGTGGGCTAACAAAAATGAAGGCTACACACCGCACATGCCCAAGTTTAAAGGTAAGGGTTATATGTAACAGTTACATGAAACGCGTGCCTGGGGCTGGGGCTAGGCCCCAACCCTTAACTCTGTCATCCAAACCAACAAAATAGTCCAAATATGTAATTCAGACAATAGATGTTAAGTACTATTGTGGGTGGGCCGGTAGCCTAGCCCTGCCTAACCTTTCCCCCACACCCAGAGGTCACGGGTTTGACTCCCATGGAGTCACAAACTTTTGTCATTCGAAACCAATGGAGGGGTGCCACATGGTAGCCCACGAATGGGCCATGTGGCACCATGCCATTCGCCAAGATGAAGACATGTGTCATAATACCATTCACCCACATCTTCCAACACATCACTGCCACATCATCTATACAGTCATACGGAATGTACAGTCAGTTGCCACGTCAGCACTGTATGGACTGTACAGTCAGCAAAATTTTGCATGTTTGGAAAAACAAACAGAATGTGATATATTTCTCATACGACATCCATTTGAGCTCGTTTAAGTTGTGTTGGGTTCGTAACAATGAGGCCTATGCACATGTCCAGTTTGAAGCAATTCTGGGCACTTCTATTTTTGAGCAAAAATTTGATCCCCTGGATCAATGTGCTACGTGCAAGCATTTTGGTTGCATAAGTATTGTTAGTTGACAATAAATATTATTACTTACTTACAAGCAGGAATTTGCAAAGATGGAGGTGGTTTTGTTGTTTTCTTGGGAAGGTAAGTAACCAACTTTTCAAAAAAGAGAATAAGGGAAGTCTCGGTTGGACTCGATGCTCCACATAACGTTTTTTCCAATTCAAAACATATTTGATAGGTAAGTGTAAATTAACACAAAAAATTATAGGGATTAAAATAACAAAACCATCACTTTGACATTTGTATACATAAACAATTTGTGAAAATTACTAATTCTTGTCCTAGAGGTTAATTCACAATGTATACCCACGTCACATTTTCTAATAAGTGAAATTAGCAGCAAAGTTTCTTATACCCGCTTCTTAGAGATGTTTCAACATCGTAGTTGTATGTATTTTAGAATTGTAATTTTTAAAAAGTAGAGTATGATATGGATCTTGAGAAATCCAAAACAAAAAATATAGAAATTATATCATTGTGCACAAATATCCCAAAATGAGAAATAGTAATTATTGTACTTATCATACACTTGTGAACTAGTTTTAAGCACTTTTGTATGTATATTTTGACACAAAGTATAAGTATGATGGACTAATAATTATTAATTTTAAACACAAACCAC
>JZKD02S0890760.1:47192-91240 GCA_000966675.3 Picea glauca | reverse complement strand
ATATATATATATATATATATATATATATATATATATATATATATATATATATATATATATATATATATATATATATATATATAAACAATTTTTTATTATAAACAAGTGCGAAGGTCACGAAAATGGGGAAGAAAAAGGAACGAATGGCAAGGTCTGAAAAACAGTTGGATGGGATTCAAAATAGGGTTACGGGGATACTCGGGAGAGGTGATTGTCCGAGGGTCAAATTTTATGTATCAGAAATTTTGATTGAAATACGTGTAAAACGAAAGAGAGTATGATGGGGCAGTTTAGAGGCGGGTTTGTATATTCGAGGAATTCTGGGAAAGTGGCTAAGTATGGAATAGGGAAACGGTGGGTCGAACTCATTTTCGAAATTGAGGATTGAATATTTCATGGACAGACCAACCCGACGACGTGCAAATGACATTCTATGATGTTTGAAATAAACACTCGGAAGGGATAATACAACCATCTAGAAATTTTGGTTTTATGTGAATTAATGGGAGATCTCCTCAAATCCTGGTTTAGCATTAATTGTTGCTAAGTGCATACTTAGAAATAACAACATATATATAATTGCCAATTGGTAATTGCAAAGGGTGTGGGCACAGGAAACAATTATTAGGAATTGGATATTTATTGAACTCGTCAACCCAATGATCCGTGAAAGAAATTCGAAGAAATGTTCAAGTATGGAAAGCGGATGGACGAGGTTCTAAATGGGGTGACAATAGTTCCACAGGAGACATTCGGATCCGATAGTAAAATTGTATGTGTCGAAATTTCTCAGTGAAAAATGTGTACCACCGAAGAGGGCATGACAGGTAGACTGTTATACGAAAGGCGGTGTGATGTGAGTCTGGTTGTAAATTTGTATATCGCGGAAGTCAAGGTACTATTTGTAGGTCACAGAACAATAGAAATGCAATCTAGATCCCGCCTACCCAGGAATCCTCGATTGGATGAGTGAATGGACATGGAATGGGGAAGCGGGTGGTCAAAGTCGCAATATAAAATCACAAGTGCAAATGTGAACCCGCAAGTCCGCCAACCCACATAGCTAGACATTTTCAGAAAAACGACTAAGTGACGAGAAAGATAAAGTACAGGGAAAAGAGAAACGAGAATTTTGTTAAGTATAGAAGATGGATGTCGATCTTTTCTGAATGTTTCTGGAGAAGTTATATACTGATTGCATATACCTGGAAAGAAGTGTGAAGGTGGCGGGCACAGAAAAAAGCGACTAGGAAATGGAAATTTTCTAAACAGGCCAAGCCGATGATCCATGGAAGAGATTGCAAGAAATGGTCGTGCAAAGCGGATGGGCAGGCTTCAAAACAGGTTGGAAAGCATTCCCGAGGAGACATGAGGCCCCAATGGTCAAATTGTATTGATAGTAAGTTTTGAGTGCACACTGTATAAGACGAAAAAGGGGCTGATGCAGGCATCCAGAAAGCAATTTTTACATCGCGGAAGCTGGGGGGCTCTTTGTAGGTGAAGGAACACTGGAAATGCATTCCACCTATTCAGGAATCTGCAATTGTAGGCCTCGTAACTTTTGTGTGCAAACTGTGTATCACGGAACATGGTTTGATGTGGGAGTGCAGAAGTAAATTTGTATATCGCGGAGGTCCGGGTGTTGTTTGCAGGCAACAAAACAATGGAAGTGCAATATAGAGGCCGCCTACCCGGGAATCCATGATCTGAGAAGTGCCTACGTATCGAATGGGTGGTTGTTGCTCCGAGTCGAGATATAAAATCATCAGCACAAATGTGAACCCGTTAGTCGTCCAACACACACTTTGAAACATTTTGGAAAACCGACTAAGTAACAAGAAATAGAGTAGAGGAAAAAAAGAAACGCGGATTTGGTCAAGTATAGAAGAGGGAAACGAAGGTCCAATATATTCAAATCTACAATAGATATTCCATTTCCTGGCAAGATCTTTTTTATATGTTGCTGCAGAAGTTTTATACATATTGCATATACTTGGAAAGAAATCTGAAGGTAGCAAGCACATGAAAGAGCAACTAGAAATTTGAAATTTCATGAACCCGTGAACTTGACGATCCGCAAAAGAGATGTCAAGAAATGGTGAAGTATGGAAAGCGGTCGGATGAGCCTCAAAATAGGGTGATGGGTTCCCGACTAGACATAAGGCCCCGACTGTCAAATTGTATATATAAGAACATTTGAGTGAAAAATGTGTAACACGAAAGAGGGGATGATGTGGGAGTCCAAAAGTAATCTGCATATCGCAGAATCCGAAGTGTTTTTTGTAGGTCATAGAACAATTGAAAGTGCAATTTAGACAAAGTTGAAGTGCTCGGTCGAAACGCGTGAATTCACCAACCTGCGCAACAAGACATTTCCGGAAAAAAAAAACGACTAAATAACCAGAAACAAAAACTACAGGGGATAAAAGAGTGGGAAAATAAAAAGGCGATGGGATATTTTCATAAGAGGGAATTGGTTTCAAACAAGCCCCATTATTTTCGAGGAACACTAGAAACCATTATTTTCGAGTAATTATTAGCAAATGATTTCTTGAAGATTAGATACATTTTTCCACGACTATAACATATTAACTTAAGTATTAAAGTTCTTGCATTATGGGTTGTTATCAGTAAATCTTAATAATTGCATGTCTAGAAACAAGAATGACGATCTTGCTGCAACATTGTGATTTGGTATTGCTATGTTCTATTTGCATCACGAATAGAATTGAACATTGGCTTGAAAACTGTCTAAAATTCATTTTTTTGTTTCCATAAAATCCTGATGGAACGACACAGTGCATTTCCATATAATTGTTAAATGTTCCATTTTGAACAAATTACGTAAGTGAATACAATATCGAAGAACTAAGAGACTATCAAACCATGCCAATGAGAAGAGGTGTTAAATCCATAAAATAATCAATAAACAAGACTCCCAAGGAAAAAAATTTAATTGTAAATCCATTAAAATAAAACAATATTGAGCATTGTATATCTATGCTTAGAAATTGGACTAAGTTCTTTGGGCCAAAACACTAAACATATTTTCCATAGGCACAGGCACAGGATCTGCAACATGCAGGAGCCATCGAAATTCTATTCAATATGCATAGAAAGCTGATTACCATGCTTTTTTTTTTCAGGAAATCCTTGTACCCTTCTCCTCGTTGGATCAATGTCTGGTGCCCCGATCTCAATATTTTGCAGAAGACCTGAGCTGACAAAGAAACAAGAAAGTGGGTCTGCAGTGGGGTAAATCCTTGGTTTGAAGAAGATGAAAAAAATCCATGTGGTAAAATTCATAGTTGTCACAAGCTTCCCGTGAGGAAGAAGACAAAAAACATTGCAGGGAAAACGCAATATCCCGAAACTGAAAGTTAGGACACACCAAGAAACCAGCTCCTCACATTTGAAAAGTTTAGGGACACAGGTTGCACGTGAAATTCCAGAGGCCTAAATTGGTTCATTTTGGGTGGAAGGAGATGACTAGTAGGAATATGCCTTGCACCAGTGGGATTTCTGGTCCTCATTCCCTAAGATGTTAATTTCATATCCATAGAACAGGGCAGTGGTCCCGCAATTGAATAGTTTTTTGTCTTGAAATATGTCTTTGGGAGCATCAAAAAATAATTTCCTTACATTGAAATACTTCTACCCATAATGGACTAATATGGTACTCTGGAATTCCTACTTTCGGGCTACAAAGCGGCTATTGCGTTCAACGTCGGTTTATTTTCTGTAACCCATTATTTTGGTGTTGTAAGGACTGCCATCGTCGATTCGGGAAGTGCTGCTCATTATAGTTGATTTCAATTTGGGCGTAGTAGTGGGACCAGTCTCTTCATTGCCATCGTCCATTATCGTATCACTGTCCATCAGATCATCTTCTTCTGACTCGAAATCCATCGCATCAACATCTGCACCAGGTATCAATGCAAGTCGAAAAGTTGTATGAGGAGCTAGGGTTGGAATTGTTTGGCTTGAAATATATCTCTCAGTGCACCAAGGGACCATCTCCTTTTTTTATCTTGGGCGGAGGGAGATGAGTAGTAAGAATATGCCCTGGAATAATGCTACCTCTGACCATCATGTCCGAAGGTGTTTACTGTATCTAGACAAAATTGTTGTGGAACTGCTGCCATAAGTTAACGAGAATTTCCATTTGCTCCAGATGATGTTTCAAATGAAAATTGAGGAGGGATAATATAACCATCCGCAAATCTTGGTTTAATGTGTATCAATGGAAGATCTCCTTGAGCCTTTCGTTGATCAATGACAATCTCCAGGGTTCGTGCGTAATGAGTTGTTACCATTAAAGCTTACTAATTTCATATTTAGAAAAAAGTGCGAAGGTGGCAGTGACGGAGAAGAACGATTAAGAATAAGAGATTTCATAAAGGTGCCAACCGGCCCACGCATGAAAGATTGCATCATGTTTGAAATGAATACTTGTAAAGGATAACATTCTTCTCCGCAAATCTTGGTTTAATTCGTATTAATGATAAATCTTCTCTGACTTTATGGACATTAATGACAATCTTAATGGTTCTTGCATGATGAACTACTAGCATTAAATATTTAATTGCATATCTATAAATTATGAAGGTAGAGGGGATGGTGAAGAGTGAGCAAGCATTGCACATTTCAGTGTCCCGCCAATCCGTGAAACAGATTTCAAGAAATGCCTAAGTATGGAAAGCGGTCGGGCGGGTTTCAAAAATACGGCCACAAGATATACCCAAGAGACGTGAGGGGCCGATGGTCAAATTGCACTTCACAACGACAGATTTTGGCCATGAATTTGTATATCGTGGAGTTTCGGGTGCTCTTTGTATGTAGCGGAACAATGGAAGCGCAATGTCGAGCAAGCTTGGCCAGGAACCGACGATGGTAATAGTGGCCAAGTATGCAATGGAAAATCGATTGGTCGAACTCGTGATATAAAAGCATTAGAAATAGTCGAAACAAGAAATATTGACGAGCTTGCAAATAGGCCCACAAGCTTTACCCAGGAAACGTAAGGGGTCGATGGTCAAATTGTATCTACACCAACTGTTGCGAGGGTCAATTTGTATATTGCGGAACTTCAGGTGTTGTTTGTAAAAGCAGGTGACATTCAAAAAGAGGACACATTCGGAAAAAGGAACAAGTAAACAGAAATTCAAAGCAAAAGAGATAAAGGGGAATTTGTTTGCTAATTTATAGATCATGGAAGTCCAGGTATTGTTTGCAGGCCGTGGAACAATAGAAGCGTAATGTTGAACCCGTTTATCCAGGAACACGTGATTAAACAATTTTGTTCAATATGAAACGGGGAAGTGGTCGGTCAGGCTGGTGATATAAAAGTAACAGGGGAAATCCGAAGACGTGAACCACCAACTCCCGCAACTAGAAATTTTCTGAAAAATGAGTAAGTAACTAGAAAGGGAAAGCAAAGGGAAAAAGGAAAGGGGATGGAAATTTTTGGAAGTGGGAATTGGTATAAGAAAGGCCCATTGATGGGAATTGGTATAAGAAAGCGAGGCATGGTTATAGTTTCCAGGATCCACAAGATATACCCAAGAGATGTGAGGAGCCGATGGTCAAATTGCATGTCACAACGACAGATTCCGGCCATCAATTTGTATATCGTGAAATTTTGAGTGCTCTTTGCATGTAGCGAAACAATGGAAGTGCAATGTTGAGAAAGCCTGGCCAGGAACCGGTGATGGTAATAGTGGAAAAGTATGCAATGGAGAAGCAGATGGTCGGACTCGTGATATAAAAGCATTAGACCTAGTCGGAACATGAAATATTGACAAACTTGAAAACATGCCCACAAGATTTACTCATGAGATGTGAGGGGCCCATGGTAAAATTTAATCTACCCCAACTGTTGAATGGAAACTGCGTAACACGCAACAGGAGACAATGACGGATTTTGAGGGTCAATTTGTATATGGCATAACTTCAGGTGTTGTATATAAAATTAAGAGACATTCGAAAAAGGGACATCCGAAAAAAGGACCAAGTAAACAAAAATTGAAAGCAAAAGAGATAAAGGGGAATTTGTTTTATAATTTGTAGATCGCGGAAGTCCAGGTGTTGTTTGTAGGCAGTGGAACAATGGAAATGCAATGTTGAACCCGTCTATCCGGGAACCTACGATTCAAAAATTTTGTAAAATATGAAACGGGTAAGCGGTCGGTCGGGATAGTGATATAAAAGTAACAGGGGAAATCTAAACACGTGAATCCGCCAAATCCCGCAGCTAGACATTTTTCGAAAAACGAGTAAGTAACCAGAAAGGGAAAGCAGAGGGAAAAAAGAAAGGGGATGGCAATTTTCGAAAGCGAGAATTGGTATAAGAAAGGCCCATTCATGGAAATTGGTATAAGAAATCGAGGCATGGTTATAGTTTCCATGATCTGTTTGTATAAGAGAAGTGTTGAAAATCTACAAGAAAATCAATTTTGGGATGTTTTAAGTAAATTTATTGTACTGTTAGCTTAACCGCAAGTAGAACAACGACAAATTTTAATTTTAATGTCCTCTCGTTGATATGATAGTTCCATTGGACTTCGCACAATGTATATTGTTTGCTTTCAAATTATTCCAGGAGATGAATTTCTAAGTTCATCGATCAAGGAAAAGTGCTAAAAATGACATAAAGGGGAATTTGTTTGCTAATTTGTAGATCGTGGAAGTCGGGGTGTTGTTTGTAGGCGGTGGAACAATGCAAACGCAATTTTGAACCTGCCTATCCGGGAACCCACGATCAAAAATTTTTGTTCAATATGAAACGGGGAAACGAATGGTGGGGCCGGTGATATAAAAGTAAGTAGAAATCTGAAGACGTGAATTTACCAACTCCCGCACCTAGACATTTTCTGAAAAACGAGTAAGTAAACAGAAATGCAAAGCAGAGGGAAAAAAGAAAAGGGGATGGAAATTTTCGGAAGGGGGAATTTGTGTAAGAAAGCACATTGATGGTCTTAACAGTAACCATGAAGTGCAATAAACATGTGAACAGGTTCTTCAATCAAGGAATAGATACAACGAGCTATGTTTATAGTTTCCAGGATCTGTATGTATAAGAGAAGTGTCGAAAAGCTACAAGAAAATCACTTTTGGGATGTATAAGTAAAGTTATTGTAGTTCCAGCTTCACCGCAAGTATAACAATGATGAATTTGAGTTTTAATGTCCTCTCGTTGATATGATACTTTCATTGGACTTCACACAATATATATTCTTTTATCTCAAATTATTCCATGAGATTAATTTTGCTCACTTCATCGACCAAGGAAAAGTGCTAAAAACAAGATAAAGGGGAATTTGTTTGCTAATTTGTAGATTGCGGAAGTCTGAGTGCTATTTGCAGGAGGCGAAAAAATGGAAATGCAATGTTGAACCTGCCTATGTGGGAACCCGCGATCTAAAAAGTTTTTTCAATATGAAATGGGGAAGTGGCCGATTTGGCTAGTGATATAAAAGCAAGTGGAAATCTGAACACGTGAATCCGCCAACTTCTGCACCGATACAATTTCCCCAAAACGAGTAAGTAACCAAAAAGGGGAAAGCAGAGGGTAAAAAAGAAAGGGGATGGCAATTTCAGGAAGTGGAAACCGATGTAACAAAGCACCATTGATGGTCTTAACAGTAACTATGAAGTGCATTAAACATGTGAACAGGTTCTTAAATGAAGGAATATATACAGTGAACGATGCCTATAGTTTCCAGGATCTACTTGTATAAGAGAAGCGTCAAAAAGCCACAAGGAAAATCAATTTTGGAATGTCTAAGTAAACTTATTGTACTGTTCATCGCAAGTATAACAACAACGAATTTGAATTTTAATGTCCTCTCATTGATATGATAATTCCATTGGACTTCCAATAGTATATATTCTTTTATTTCAAATTAATCCATGAGATTAGTTTTGTTAAGTTCATAGATAAAAAGAAAGTGCTAAAACGAGCCACATACCACATTTTGCGTCACAAAACTTATATCAAAGGGAAAATCATGTCCTCTATAGTCTTTAAGATCATAGAAAAACTGCGAAGATCCTGAATGTATTATTAATTTTCTAGAGAGAAGCATACAACCAAGAACCAAGTAAACACCAATTGTATTGATATATTGATATATTGAACAAGAAATGGAATTCCATTATATATCAAACAATTCAATATATAAAAAAAACACATCGTCCCATTGGTTTTTGTTTCCTTGACAAAGCTTGACACGATTTTTTTATTTTTTTTTCAGCCGATATGCAATATTGCGTTGTCCTCATTCAAGGTAAATTTTCTATGTATCTGAAAGTTGCTCAGCATGTAGAAACTCTTTGCCTTTTTCTGTAGGTATGATTCATATGGAAATTTTGCTAACTTGGGAAGCACATATTGCAACAGAGGTTGTCGAATTGTACAATGCATGGTTATGTTTCCAACGATTCAGATAGCACCATTGAGGCAATGTCTATATATGTATGGAAATTTTTTACTGCATTGCGAACAATCAATCGTATCATCATTTATGAAGGCGGAAGCAGAAGAAGGAGAGTTCCATTTTGCACACACAAGATCAAAGGGGGTCGAGTATGCACTCACTGCAACCAAAACACCTTCAACCTGGAAACGTGAGCATAGCAGTTAATATATTGAACAATATAATTTACAGCTACACCCCCCAAAAAAATTAGAAACAAAAAATAAAAATGCAAAGATTTGGTCAAGGCTATTTGTATGAGCAAAGTGAGGATGAAACTGTAAATGTATACGCACAACAGTTGTAGAGCTATTTAGTTTCTTGAGATCCTGTACTATGTTTGCTCGCAACTCTGTCACAAATGTTGATTGAGTTGTGCAAAAGATCCTTTCTTTACCATCTCTTTTCTTTGTTATATTTTTTAATAGCATAACTGGAAATTTCCCTTTATGAAATTGTTGTTCGAATGATGAAAACAAATTTGAATAGGTATCGAACAATTGCAGCTGCAACATGGAACAGTGCAATATTTGTGTAACTTAACCTAGATACATGGACATGCAAAAGAAAAGGACAAAACTGGATATGGAGAATAGTACCATTGCTTTGTCGCTCTCTGACTCTCCATCTTTTATATGGAGAATGTGTTGCGCGCCAAGTTTTCTCACGAGTGTCACAGCTGCGCCAATGGTTTGATTGGGTAAATGTCGTTGCTTTGTGCAAGTTGGCTGATAGTTGTGTCCGAGACGAAACAATATTATGAAAAAATAGCGGGGAATTTTTCCACAATACTTGTTTCGTTGAGCAATATAATCCGATCACAATCACCACGGTCATATACTGTTTTGGGCAATATATTAAAATTTGTAATGAATATCCCATTACCTGGTAATATCTTTTCTTCATGTTTGTGCACAAGTTGTGTAGGAATAGTTAGTGTAACTGTCATGAGGGCCTCCTTGTCTATCATCTCAGCATGCATAATGGATATAGTTTTGTTTTCCTTGTCCGAGTAGGTGCTATAGATGACCAGTATGTCCCTGATGAACACTTGTCCAGTTCGGTGGTTGTTCAAACCCTCTATTGATAGTATTTTGGGTGTTACAAGTTTAGACCTGGTGACAATTTTTTAACAGGAAAAGGTAATGTGAATGGTAATGTGAATTATTTTTTCTGTTTTCTTTTTTTTTCTGCCATGAATGTACAAGTAGATGCACAACATGGATGAACTATGGAGCCAGGGTTTTGCAACCAGACCTCTTAGTTTGTGGAGCCTGCTCTATGTTCGACGTCTTGCTTTCACTTGTTGATACTTCTTGTGAACTGCAAAGTATGTGTTGCAGATGACATCATCATACTCAGCATGCCATAGATGAACAAATAGTTGAGGATATTTGTTTGGTAAACATACGAGTAACAGAATGTATGCATCTTTACCTTTGGCCTTGTCAGTCTGCTGATGTTTGGTATGATTGACTTCTCATGGGCATGTCACTAGTCCAACTTTTTATGATGCAAGAAATGTGTAGATCAACATCAGAAGGACTAAACGAGCATATGCATTGTATATTGTCCATTATTGTTCTTAATGCGACATGGAAGGTCGAAGGAGATGGAATATGAAATACAATGTGAAGGGATACTCAGGAAACATGAGGACCTGAGGGTCGAATTGTATGCCTTAGATTTTTTTACTGGAAAATTGTGTAACAGTAAATAGGGTGTGATGGCGGGGTAGGAGGGCCAATATGTATATCATGGAACTTGTGATGCCAGACACAAAATCTTGAACCCGCCAGCCCGGCACTCACAATCGACAAAGTGGGTAAGTATGGAATAAGGTAGAAGCACAACCATAAATGTGAACCCATGAGTCCGCCAACCTGCACACCACGACAATTTTGGAAAGACGATTAAGCGGAGAAATCAGAAAGAAAAAGGGATAATAGAAAATGGAAAGCCCATTGTTTCCAAATCATCGTTTGCTAGTCCAATATTATATGCCCCAACCCATTTTGTATGTTTAATTTACTAGCACAGTTGGTATACCTTTTCGAGGATTGCACAACAAAACCCTCTGTTGTTGCATATAAGAAATCATCTTCCTTTCCAATCAATTTGTTTCTTCCAAGGTAGCAACGCTGAGTATACAGTGGACATGAAGGCAAGTTAGTATGAAGAAAGACATGTAAAAGAAACAAATGCAGTTCTATTTATTTCAATGTAGCAACAAAGAGAATACGATTCACATGAGAATAAGCAAAAAGATATGTAGTATATACACACAGTAAAAAAGGTGCAAAGCAATAGAACAAGTAGAAAAAATACACAAACAATAAATGAAATACTAAATATTGGAATATGAAATAACAGTACAGGTATGCACCTTTGCAACTCGTCGTCTATATTCACGCTAAAGATTCCATCGTCCTCTCCAACCACTTTGTTTGTTCAAATGCAGGAATGCAGGAAAAATACAATGGACACAGGAAGACATGTAATGAAGATAAGTTACTATGAAGTAAGGCATGAAATATCTACATTCAACAAATAAAGTGAACACATATACAGACAATAAATGAAATACAAAACAACGGAATATGAAAAAACAGTACAAGCATGTACCCTTGTATCTCGTCTTCCACTGTTGTACTTAAGACTACTTCGTTTTCTCCAACAATTTTGTTTGTTTGAACGTGGGAACACACAAAATAAAATGAACATGAATGGAAGTTGGTATGCAGCGGAGAACAAGTAATATGTACATACAGTAAATGAGAATCAACGAATAGAATAAAATATAGTAAAAAACATGAACCTTTGCTTTTCTCCATCCATGGTTGTAAATATATAAAGTTTTTCCCTGTCCAAAATATATTACAAGCCACAAAATATTAAGAAATTTCATGGACATAGCTAAATGATTTTGATTTTTTATGGCAAAGTATCTATATATTCTTCCAGACATGGAAATATAATTCTGTTGTATCTTTGGTGTACATATCTTATCTTAGGTACATGACAAATTGTATCGTGGTCACACCAGTCTGTGTAAAGGATAAAGAAGTTGTATTGTGATATGGGCACATTTCGCCATATATGGTTAATAAGTTTGTTTTTACACATGTTTTATCTTAACAAAACGAACAACAGACACTACAATTGCACATGTAGTTGTCCAATTATTTCTTATGCGACATTTTTGTATCACGTCAACACTGAAGTATCAACAAAATTTCACAGCAGAACAGGCAGGCATGGAATAGGTGCCAGATCTCGGCCTCGCCAGACACAACAAACAACACAACCACAGGTCAACTCGCGTGTGTAGGGTCTGAACACCGCAAAGCAAACCCCCCCCAAAAAAAAGAAAAAAAGAAAATATAGCTCTAACTATCGATGCAGGACCCCAACCCTGCAAAGCCGAAGCAAACAAAGGAAAACAACAAGCACCAAACCAACAATAAAGCATGAACATGCCCGACCGCAGCAACAGGTCCCCAAGCTCATAAACTCGAACCGAACAACAACAACCAGCAACCAACGAACCAATGAACCAACGAACAAGCAACAACCACCGAACCAACAAACAACATATGTATATCCAACGAATACCAAACTGCAGCCGAAGAACAGAAGGAACCGGAAACATATGACGAGCATTCCAGTAGAAATAAGAAAGCATTCTTACTTGCAAACTACAAACATTGAACAACAAAAGAAGGAATAGAAAATGAAACTATGGCATCGAAACGATGAACGACAGAAGCGCAGGTCGAATTGTGGGTGCACCAACTGGACCCCGCAAATGGAAAAATAAAAAAAAACAGATCCAACTGCGAATGGAGAACCCCAACCTTGCAAAGTTTAACCAAAGAACAACAAGCAACAATCGACGAACCAACGAAGAATAAGCACTCACCGAACCAATAAACAATGTATGTAGCTTCAACGATGACGAAATTGCATTCATAGCCTAGAACAAGTATGAAACATACAATGCCTATTGAAGTGGCGGTGAACTACAATATTGTCCAAATTCACTGCAACATTGTATGAAAAATTTCAAGGAAAAATGTACTTCGAGAAGTTATTTAGGTAAACATTTCAGGCTGCCAGGCTGTGTAAGGGCTTCGCGGTATGCAAACATTTAAGTTGGCAAGCCTGTTTCAGGAACTCGCGCCATGTAAACATTTAAGTTGTCAGGCTTATTCAAGCACCTCAAAAAAAGTGTCAATGATCTAAACCTTCTGTATGCAAACATTTCAATACAAATACAAACAAAGGACTAATAATAATAATAGGACAAATACATTAATAAAAAAAACAACAATAATAAAAAAGAAATGTCCATGCTCAGAACTTTCAGTTTGTAAACATTTCAGTAAAATTGTAATAAAAATTAGAAAGGAGTGACCAAGCTCTAAACTTTGGATATCTACACATTTACAACATTGAGAACAGCGAAGCTGCCAATACGACCTCAAATATATTCTCCAATGAGATGATGACATATATATATATAATAATAATAATAATAATAATAATAATAATAATGTTTTTACTTCTATAGTGCGAACAATACAGACGATGTGAAAATGTATAGTCAAAAGACAAATTAATATGAAGTCAACAAATTATCGATCGTTATAGTCCGTATGCACCTTCGGTAGAGACTAATAACATTTTTTTGTATTTACCAAATTTAAATGAGAATGAGATGTTTTATTAAATAACACAATAGTAAAATCATGCAAGTTGGGGGTGAGTGTATACGGTAATCGGATCTCGGCTCTGCAACTAGGGTTTAGGGCTTCACCGTCGCCGCCACGAACTGTGCCACCGCAACGACTGCCCCACTAGGGCTCATGTCTCACAGGGAGGGGGCGCTGACTGGCGTCTCCTACAGCCAAATCATGGCAAATGAAAACCTTGCAGCAGGAGCGAAAAGGCAGACCTTTGAGCTGCCTCCAGACATGCGCTCGAAGCTTCTAGAGGAAGGGACCTTCAAGGATCGGGAGATGGATATCGATCCAGTTAAAGAAACTTCCCCTGCAAATGCCTCAGTTCCTTGGATGTCGGGTAAATGCATTCCACGGGCACCACAGGCTCCAAAATATGTCATAATATCGCCACGCATAGAAGAGCAGAAGCAATATATGCGAGAATATGCCCTGGTGGGAAAATTTCTAGGGCTCTGGCCTTCTGAGCGTGATCTAGTCAAATGGATACAACACTAGTGGAAACCAAAAGGTCACTACGATTTGCAACTGGGTTCCAAAGGGTACTTCACAATCATCCTCCACAACCTTGACGATCGCAATCGCATCTTTGACGGGGGGGCATATTTCTACAACTCGGCTGGACTCTTCTTAAGATTCTGGACAGAAAATTTCAGCCCTAAGAAGGAAGACTTTGCCCATGCGTCGGTATGGATTAGACTGTACTCTCTTCCCTAAGAATTCTGGCTAGAAGAGGTCCTGGCCGGCATTGGCAATACCATTGGCATCTATGTTAAGTCCTCTAAAGCCACAAAGCAGCGGCGCTACACCTCCTACACGCGAATCTGTGTGTATCTGAACATAGCTAAGCCGCTCCCAGGATCCATCACACTGGAATATCATGACGAGGACTGGTCTCAGACCATCGACTACGAGCACATTCCATTCCGATGCAGGAAATGCCACGAACATGGTCATCTCTTCAGAGGATGCCCTCTCAATTCGGCTCACAAAGACGGGAACCCAGAAAGCGGCAAAGACAAGGAAGGCTTTGTACAACCAGCTGGGAAAAGATGACAAGGAGGAAGAAAGCAACTGGCTCAGGTAAGTAAATATCCCTCAACCAGCAATAAGTTTTCAATTTTACAAGATCAACCAGAAAACCCCACCACCCCTGCAAACCCAAATCTACCACCCCCGGACAATGGACCCCAGCCAGTTGGCCAAAGTACTGAACGACCCCCACAGAGTAAGGAACCAGATCTCCCTCCCCTAGACTTGGCACGGGATCTGCAAGACTTGCAGGAGACAGAAGATGGGGACAAAGAAATGGAGATGGAGGAGCAAGACCTAGCCGGGGTAGATCTGGAGCACCTTGAGCACGCCTATAGGCAGCAAAAACTTTACACTATACCCAGGGATCAACTGCGGAAGGTGCACAAAGTCTTTCTCAACTCTTCAGCTGGGTCCTCAGCCCGAGCTAGCAAAGCCTTGGGAATCCAGGGTAGTCAGAAAAAGAACCCAAATAAAGCTCAGAAAGACGAAAAGAAAAGGGGGAGGAAATCCACTAAAAAACTCATACAAGAAATAGGAAACTTTATGGTGAACTCAGGGAAAATCCACTTGATCTCGGACAGCTTCCCTCCTCTCCCCACCCCTCCATCATCATGAAGATCATATCATGGAATATCATAGGCCTCAACGGACGTAGCAAGAAAAAAATGCTACGAGAACTGATCTTAGTGGAAACACCAGACATTATACTATTGCAGGAAACAAAATGTACCTCGGAAGACATTGGCAGGCTACTTCCCCACTGCTGGAGGCAAGGAGGATCGGCCTCAATCGACGCCACAGGAACGGCCGGAGGATTGACTATCCTCTGGAACACCAACGCCGTGCTGATGGAAAACTTTCTCACAACCAAATGGTCCATCACAGCAGATTATCGGCTCATCGGCTCAAACAAGCCCGGACATCTGACCAATGTCTACGGCCCGGCCAATCCAAGGGATAAGCAGGCCTTCCTCAAAATCCTGAGTTACTTATCTAACCTTACACAGTATAATAGATGGATTGTTGGTGGTGATTTCAATATCATCCGCGGCCTGGAGGAAAAAAAAGGAGGATCAATACGACTGGATCGAGACTCCAACGACTTCAATAGCCTAATAGATGATCTTCACCTCGTCAACTTGGAGGCCAACAATGACATTCACACTTGGACAAACAGAAGGACAGGAATACATCAAATCACCTGCAAACTAGATCGTTTCCTCATCTCGGAATCACTCATGATGGATGGCACGGCAATGGAATCTACTATCATGAACCTCTCTGGTTCAGATCACTGGCCCATACAATTATGGTTGGATGTCCCAGCCACATCTGGTAAGAAACCCTTCAGGTTTGAACAGTTCTGGCTAGACCACCCTGATTTCCAAGCAAATATCCAAGATTGGTGGCGGGAGGCAGCGATCCCTCGTGGTTCCAAAATGTATAAATTCCAGCAAAATTTAAAGAATCTTAAACAAACTCTCAAACTTTGGAACAAGCATACCTTTGGCAACATCTTTGAATCCCAAAAACAGATGTCAGAACAAATGGGTGAAATTCAACATCAGATCAGAGTGTAAGGGCTAATATGGAAACAACCCTGATCGAATATTTTCAAAACCTCCTTACAGAGCCCATCCCGGATAGACATGATGCAATCAGTAAGGTTACGCGACATGTGCCCTCCCTCGTTACCCAAGAGCAAAACGCAACCCTCCTCCGACCCTTCACAATCGAGGAAGTAGATCAAGCGCTTCAGGACACCCCTAAATGCAAGGCTCCTGGTCCCGACGGCTTCACCATCGACTTTTTCCACTATTGTTGGCCGATGATCAGGACAGAGGTTTGGGAAATTTTGGAAGACTCTCGAGCCACTGGACAGGTCCTCCAGGCTCTCAATGCCACTTTCCTCACCTTAGCTCCCAAAGAGGGGCAGGCTTATCGACCCAAGCAGTACAGGCCTATAGCTCTTTGCAACGTCATCTACAAACTCCTCACAAAGGTGATAGCCCAGAGACTCAAGCCTATCTTACCGACAGTCATATCCCAAGAGAAATCCAGTTACGTTGAGGGCAGACAAATCCTAGATAGTGTCATCCTAGCGCATGAAGTAATTCACTCCCTGCAAAAGACCAAAACTCCAGGTATGCTCCTCAAATTAGACCTCTCTAAAGCCTTTGATAAGATAAGATGGGAGTATATGCGAGCAATGCTTCTAGCTTTTGGTTTTGATCAGAACTGGGTAACTTGTATTTTGAATCTAACCTCCTCGGATTTATTCTCTCTTCTCATCAATGGTGTCCCCTCACGACCCTTCTCCCCTTCAAGAGGGATTAGACAGGGCGACCCCCTCTCCCCTTTCCTCTTCATTATCCTGGCCGAAGGCCTCAGCCGCTCCATCCACGCAGCTTTAGAAAACAACCTTCTGACAGGTTTACCCCTGCACGACATCTCACGCCCTATCTCGCATAGCCAATTTGTGGATGACACCCTCTTAATGGGCAGCCCTACTGTCCGTGAAGCCAACTCTATCCAAGAGATCCTCCAAACCTTCTCTGATGCCTCAGGCCTGGATTGCAACAAGGATAAATCCCAAATCTTTTTTTTCAATATGCCCCCTCAAATCCAGTGCCACATCTCGGACATCCTTGGTTTCAATAGAAGCTCCCTTCCGTCCAATTACCTTGGCATTCCCTTGATTGACAATGCCCTCTGGAATTCCTCCTGGGAACAAATTTTATCTTCCTTCTCTAAAAGGCTCTCATCCTGGACCTTTAGAGCCTTAAACCTTCCCAGTCGTCTCACTCTCCTCCAAGATGTTCTTCATGCCCTCTCGATCTATTCTTTTTCCGTGTTGGCTGCCCCGAAATTCATCCTCACAACCATCAAAAGCTTACAAAGAAACTTCATTTGGCAAGGCCTCAACAAAGGGAAGAAAATAGCACTAGTCAGCTGGGATAAACTCTGTCAGCCCAAAGAACAAGGAGGACTGGAATTAAGGGATCCCTCTATAATGAACAAGGTTCTCAGCGCCAAAATTTGGTGGCGCTAGCTAAAAAATCCCAAGGATCTTTGGGCCAGACTCTGGAGGAAGAAATACGCTCCAAATATGGCAGAGAAGAACTTAATCCGATGGAATGGGGACAACCCGGGCTCTTTAATTTGGACAGCGGCCAAGCAGAATAGACAGCTGGTGACTCGGCACACCTTCTGGGAGATAGGTAATGGGGAAACAACTCTTTTCTGGCAAGACTCCTGGCAACAGTGGCCAGCTCTGAATGCTAAAGAATGGGCCCGCGACATCTGCACCCAAGCCACACAGGCAGGCCTGACAAGAGTAGCTGACTACTGGCAGGACAATCCCACGGAGGACACCTGGCGCTGCTGGCATTTGGATAGGGAACGCATTAACCTGGAGGCGCATGTAGATCTGGCACCTTTGCAAGAAGAGCTAGCTTAACGGAAAATTCCCAAAATTGCAGGAGAAGATACTCTTCGATGGGGATACAGGCCACAGGGGTCTTTCATCACACGGGAAGCCTACCAAATCAAACTCAATCAGACCCCCTCCCTGATTCGAAAGTTTGGAATAAAATTTGGAGTCTTAAACACTAGCTGAAAATCACTCTTTTCCTATGGTTGGTCTCCCATTCCAGCATTCTCACATGGGACAACCTCTCGAAAAGAGGTTTTGTGGGACCCTCTTTATGTATACTTTGTGGAGAAGCAGAGGAAACCATGAACCATCTCCTCAATTCTTTCCCTTACACAACTCAAATCTGGGATCAAGCAGCGCTCATCATGCGTACCTCGGACCGCCTCAGAGATAACATCCTCGAAACCATTACGAACTGGAGGGACCAGGCTTTCCACTCCCCCCTCCTTAATCATATCTGGCAACTTATACCCGGCTTTATCCTTTGGCAAACCTGGAAAGAAAGGAACAGAAGACTCTTCAGAAGTATCTCCCTCCCGTGGCAACAGTGTTGGCGTCAGTTCCATCGCAACATCCTGGAAACTCTCCACCTATGGAACTGGTCCAACACAGACTTAACCTGTTCTCCTTCTGAACTCCCCATCCTCCAGCATTGGACACCACTCCCTTCTATTCAGGCTCTCCCCTCCCCCTCTCCCACCATCCCTTCTAGAAGCCCCTCCTTTTGGTCTCCTCCCCCGAAGGATTTCGTCAAGCTCAATTTTGATGGAGCCTCTAAGGGAAATCTAGGGGTTGTCGGCTATCGAGTAGTCTTCTGCAACCATCATGGGCACATTCTCGTCATAGGCGTCGGCTCCCTCGGGCACTCTACGAACAATACAACAGAACTCTGGGGTCTTATCAAAGGACTGCAATTGGCCATCAAAAACAATTTCACTAAGGTAATCGTCAAGGGGGACTCCCAAGTCATCATCATCCTGCTGTGCAGAATCTTAAACGGGGCAAATCCAGACAGAATTTCGCCTAGATGGAGACTCTCACATGGCCTACAGATCATCGCAGACCTAATGCATCCAAATCAGGCTATCATTCCTGCACACATTAGGAGGACGGCAAATCAAGTTGCGAATGAACTGGCTAATCTGGGTACCAACTGGAGTGGACCAGAACTCCAATGCAATTCAGCCCAGGATCATGATCACCCTATACTCCAGCAGTGTATCCGCAAAGCCGAAATGGTGGATGTCTCCCCGGATGGGGTGTTAAGGCGGAAAACGTGGCATACGGAGGGGGCAGGCACCAGCCACCATGGCATAGAGCCATGTGACGGGCTCGTGCCACAGCCCATCACCCTCCTCCGCGATTAAATAGCCATTACTGTGATTAGAAGGGGCATTTATGAAGTCTCCCTCTCCATATTCGCATCGTCGTTTGGCTTGGTTAGCAATGGTTGTCACTCGTCTCTGCTTGCATTCCGGAGGGCTCATCCCCTCGCAGCCATGGCCTAATCCTGTTCGAAGTCTCTGGTTCCATGCTGCCCCTACTCACCCCCAGGTCATACACCTCTGCCTAGTGCACCTAATCTCCTCGGCCAGTCACAGTTATTACCTTATGTCGCGTCCCAGGGGAAGGCCGCGGAGGGGCTCTCCCTGGAAGCCGCGTCAGCCCTCGGTCTCTCCTCCCAACTCACCTTCCATCTGCTCCTCCCCCCCGCTCCAGTCCGAGCATTTCTTGGCTTCTTCTCACGATCCGTCGAACTTGCAGTTTGATTGTTTGGCAATAATCCCCCGGATGTCGAGCTCTTTCCCGCGTCTCTTTCTCGACCCTCCCGTGGATTTCACTACCTCCACACCAGTCCCTGACCCTCTGAGAAACTCAGGAGGTGCGCCTCCTCCTCATCGTAGGCCTGGGGGTGCTGGATACCAATTCACTGATTCCTTCAACAACGCCTAGTTTAGAGACAGCTTGGCTATCCTTCACGGCCTGGTCTTTGAGCTCCGCCAGGGGGTGGAGGATCTCCAGTTTCGCCTACAAGCAACAGATGAAAAGGTGGAGGTCTTTCTTCAGACTCTCTCCTCCATGCACGAAGCTTTCTCCTCGGACTCGGCAGCAGCGACCCCCATGGAGGAACCCAATGCAGCTCCATATGAAGGACATGACAAGGTGCAGCGCTCAGTAGCGATGGCACGGGAGCAGGATGCATGAGAGAGTAGTGTTGCAGAGATGGACTCGGCAAGGAAACCGATGCAAAATGCTACCACAGAGGCTGATGGAACCGTGGGCAAAGTGCAAGTCGACTGACAATGGGCAGACCAGGTGACATTTGTCGAGGAGGAGCCCTGGACAGAGGACCTCCACGCCACGTGGCCGGGCTATCTACCAGGTGTCTAAGTTTATAGTGTTTCTCAAGGTCTTATCAGCCTTTTTGTTAGTTTTAGCTAAAAAACAGTTTGTCTAAGACCACTTTTCTTAGCCTATCATACTATTTATGCTGGACTCCTATGCTGGCTGGACTGGTTTCCCCTCTGTTGGGGCAGTCCAGTAACTACAGCAGGGCTATCACTGTATTTTGCAACTTTACTTCAGTTTTGGAAGGTTTTTAATATATGATACTTCTTATTTAAAAAAAAAAATAACATGATAGTATATTCAATGAATTAGGACAAGTTCTTTTACTTACACTTAATAATGCAAATAATAAAAAATAAATTTTTATTATAATTTTTTTTTAAATCATTTTTAATATTACACTTTAAACCTATAGAGATGTTTTTTTGTCATTTTTAACATTAATGTACATTAAAGCTATTATTCCACACTCAATACCATATCTTCTTCTTTTTTTAATTTGTAAATAATATATTTTTTCATATGTTTTTTAATACAATATATTTTTTCATACTTTATATGTTTTTGAAAACCAAGGATAAGGGTTAGGAATCAGGATAGACATTCTTTGTGGTTACTTTAATATATATTAGTAAATTATCCCTAAAGAAGAGAAACTAAATGCGTAAGTAGAACCACTATACATGGCTAAGATATGCATAGACCTGTTAAAAGAATATACAATATGATAATGACATCACATACATCGATTAAGCATTAGTGGTAATTAAACATTGCACATGCCATCACATATATCAATTAAGCATTATAGGTAATTAAACATTGCACGAGCCATTGAACATCTTCATATAAATTTTCATAATGATGCATCTAAATTTAGTGATAATTAAACAATTTTCTGATGTTGCATCTAAGAATAATCCTATAAATCTTAGTATTGAAGGAATTATTTGAAAATGACAAGGTAATTATATTTTCATCAATGTGAATAATATAACCAAAGAAATTACAAAGACATCAAGTTTTCTATTGATTTAACAAAAGAAATTACAAATACATCAAGTTTTCTATTGATTTAGATATTCAAAAGTTGATAATTTATAATCAAAGCATTTGTAAAACCTAGAAAGAATTGCTTATAGGGAAATTGGAAGTTGGAACCACACTTAATAGGTATGTTTTACAAATTTTCAGCATGTTGGCTTCAAACACAAAGTTAATTCGGTGGTAGATAAAAATAACAAATATGGGTGCTAATACCCATGGAAATATACACATTGTTGTAAGGACCATGACGATGATAAGTTCCTAAGAATATCTTAATTGATTTGAGAAGCAATGATAAAAGTGGTCGTCAAAGAAATGAAGGGTTTGAAAATGAAGTTAATTATAATATTAGAGGCCAATATACTTATTTATTCCTATATGATTTAGAGCTTCCCAAAGTAACGGGTTCAGCAGAAATTTTGTTATGCAGATGGGTTATAGTTTTAGATATTGTGAACTAATCAGTTCCTCTTCTAATATGCTTTATCCAATTATATATATATATAAAAATGTATGTGCCAGTACATAGGATCAATTATAAAAGTAACATGATTTTCAAGTCCCTAAATGTGGCAATGCTCTGTAAATTGGATAATAAAGTTCTTGTTATCTATGCATCTTGTATGCATACTAATGTATCTTCGAGACCATCACTGCCTACAATGCATGCTTGAAAATATGATATTTAATTTTCTCTATTTTAAGTTAATTATATAAAAATTTTACTTACCAAAAACCGTTAAACAAAAAGTAAGATTTGCACTATTAAATCTATGTCACCTTTAGAATTGCCATGTAAAGCAGTACTTTAGAAAGGAAAAGGCCATGAATGAATTAAAAAGTCTACAAGTTATTAATCAATTAAAAAGTCTACAAGTTGTTAATCACTTGCAAATGGAAACTACATGGCTATAAAAGAACCTAGATCTTACATCTTTGACAAGAGTCTAAGTTTGATTGGACCATAATGATGGCTATCTTCCCAAATAATTCTTTAAACTACAGGAACTCTTACGAAAAGGTGAATCAGAAGTTACAAGAAGGACATAGAGATATGAAAATTTGTTCTTCTATATGTGCTAGCATCACTATTAACATACCATGTAACACATTAACCGAATATAACCTAATTGACAATGGTCGTGAATGACACAAGCATAGGACTGATGACAAAATCAAATAACAACCTGTCTTCTAATATTTCTAAAGAACAAATGTCAATGCATCTTTATGAATTTTATGAATCTAAAACTGCATAAGTTGCAGGTTAACCTAAAATCCTTTGAGATCCTTTCTCTCCAAAATCTTTTCACATGCAGTCTTCTCATCATAACTGCCACATATAACAGGAAAAAATCTAAATAGAAATTTGAAGTCAAATACCTAATCTTTCCTGTGAAAGCATCTCAAGCATCTTCCTTGATAGGTTGTAACAGGAAAATGTGAAGTCTTAAGAGGGCCTAGATGATCCTAAAGAGTGCAATGGAAGAGAAATATATACTTTCCCTCCAAAAATTCAAGACCAAGAAGGCCAAAAAAATCAAGGAATTCATCAAACGTTCATCTAATAGGATATCCAGCACAATTGATCCTGATAGCTTCAAGAACACCTTATAAAAAAATCAATATGTAGTCGTTAATATTCAATCATGACTGGTTGCAAAACAAAACTGAAATAAATTATAAGGTAATCAACACATCATAACTTCATACTAAGTAAAAAATAACCAGAGAACTTACTCCACAACGTAGTTGTTGTATAACATTCTAATTCTAAAAAATGGATGGATTTAGAACATTATTTGGTTTCACACATCTAATGTAGGACGAGGTTCAATTGAGTTGAGTGATTCCATTAAAGACTATAATTGTTGTTGCACAAATATGGCCAAAATTTAAAATTAATATTATTATGAAAAACATTCACAATACAAACGAGACAAGGGATTAAGCTATATGAATACTGAAATTAGGAAAGAGACAAATATTGAGCAAAAAATCAAGGGAGCCATAAAACCAGAAGTGAGGTCAAATCTCAAGCAATGAAACAACTCCAACACACAATCAAGGAATATGTTATGACCTAAGTGGGACATATATTACAACATGAAAAACATGATCATAAGGTTATCATTAATAATTAAACTCATCAACGTATCCTATTTAATCATGCACATAAGCAATTAAACGCACACAACAATATTCATACATATAGAATATAGTGTAAATACATCATTCAATCATAGCATCAAAACCGTAAATGACTAAGTAATCAAAACACTTATCTCTTAAAAATGTTTTACACAATTGGCTATAGATGAAGGATGTTCCACCCAACCATACACTTTGTTGCTCCAATTCTCTTAGTAGCAAGTCACCTCTGAGATGAGGCTACGATTCCACAAGGACATACAAGCTCCTTTGTGTGTTTGTAGTCCACTGTAATAGCTCCAAAACATTAAAAACACAGTGATGTGACTCCTACAACAACTCCAATTTCCCATCTCTCTTCCCCATCAGTTTGGATAACCCAAGTTGTAACATCCCTACTATAATCTTCAGTTTAATTAATGCTTAATGTAGATATAATGTGTGGCTACGACAAAGTGATGTAGATGTGAATTGTATTTTTGAATTTTAATAATAAAATATGATGCTAGTTGTTGGGGGACATGGAAAAAGATGGGAGTTGATTAATCCATAAGAGAGGGGAGGGTCTAAGAGAATGTCTAAGAGGGGTCTAAGGGCAAATTACCCATGCCTATTAATTCCACCCGCATCTTAAAATTTCTATTGGTAAATGAGCCTTCTAATTTCTAATTGAGTGTCCCCAAATCCAATCATTGAATACATGTAAGAGGGTGCGTGTGAGAGGTCACATCCCATAGTTATTGGAAGCATAGGGATTGAGTACAATTAGCTTGGGGAAGTGTGTGGGTCAAGCAAGAAAGAAAATAGAGGAAATTTGTATGGGCAGTTATAGTAGTGGGAGACAATCAATGTTTTGAATGATCAACAAAGAGAGAATAGGGAAGAATAGCTTGGGAGCTAGAGCAACCATGGAAGGTGATTTTTGGAGCATATTGGAACATTTTTGGAGCATTTTGGAACTAAAGACTGAAGATCCAGGTTGTCATGCCTGAAGAGTGAAATCTGGTGTGAGTTTCACTATAGCAACAAGTGATTGTTGTTGTTTTTCCTTGTAGTTTTCTTAGCAGTGAGTTTCCTTGATTTTCTCAATAGTGAGATTCCTGGTTACCTGTGCTAGAGAGACCCTGATAAACAAATGGGATGCCCAAGGGACTGAAATCAATGAAGGAGTACATTCTTTTGGTTGGGCAGGTCTAGAAGAAGAGAGATGGTGGAAAATTAGGATAGTTGTAGGAGAATACCAATGGGTTGTGGGTTTTTGGAGCTGTGAGTGGACAGTGCGAGACCACCCTCTTTTTTGGATTTCTATCCCTAGCTCGGGGGTGACTTGTTGTTGAGATTTGGAACAAAAAGTGTATGGTTGGGTGGAATATTCGTCCCAAGTAGTTGGTTGCACAATTTCTTTTATAAGAAAAGTGTTTTATCTTGTTTTTCTCTTGCATTATGAGTTTAATTATTGTGTATTTGTATTGTTTTGAGAACAATTTATATGTTGTTGTGTCAATTTATTAAACTGCACCCATGTCATTTTTAGCATGTTGTAGATACATTTAATTAATGATATCAGATAATAGTTAAATATGGTTTTAATTCGTAGCTGGTGAGCTACAAGAAATTAGTTTTCTTTAAAAAAATTAAAATATGAGTTTTCTACACGTAATGGTCCTCAACTGGGATGGGGAACATTGCATTCTGGTATCAGAGCTTCTGGTTCAAACACTAGACATGTATGGGCAAAGAACCGGTGTGAATTTGGGAAAATTCATTGTTACATATTTTGTTTTGTGATGAATTTGAGAGAAAATAAAGAAAATTAGAGCGAAATCCCTAAATTCATGACCAAATTCAAGGCGGCTTTTCCTCATAGTCATCAAAGAAAAGGTTTAATGGTATCAATCTGTAGAGTGACAGAGCTAAATTCAATCTAGAAGGAAAATTTCCATGTTTTAATGGTCGTTGTAGAATTGGGTGAAGTTTGATGGATCAGTGATCGAGATCACGTTTGATTTCAAGATCAACAACCCATATTCATTATAATAGATTTAAAAACTTATAAGGTTTTTGTAGTTTGGCAAGGTCTAGCAAATCAATGGCTAAGATTCATTTTTGGCAGTTGGAAAAATGAGACAAATTGATAGTCTGGATTTGTTTTCGGTCATTTGGGACTTGGAGCAGATCAACAGTCAAGATCATTCGAAATGGAAGATCGACGACCCAGATTCATTTGGGTTTTGGTCAAAAATTTCTAAGGGTTTTAGTTGACCAAGATAATTCGTCAATGGTTGGGTTGACCAAATTGGCAAAGTGTTTAAATCGCCAATAGAAATCATCAACGACTAACAGTCGGGTTGGTTGATTCAATAAGGTTTTTTCTCAGTAAGAGGGATTGTCGATCATGGATGACTGATGGTCGAGTCAGCCAATTTGGCAAGGTGTTTGGGTCGTCTAAGGGAAATTTCCAATGGATGATGAAGAAAATAGGAGGATGACGTTTCATGCCATGTTAGTATCCATGTGTCATGCCACGTCAACCAAGATGACGTGTCATGCCACATCAACATCCACATGTCATGCCATGTCATCATAGTTTCCACATCATCCAAGAGATGGTTGATGGCCAATGATCAGGTCAACTGAATAGGTAAGGATTTTCATCCGCCAATGAAAATTGTCGATGGTTGATGGTAGATGGTTGGATCGACCCGTTTAGGGATGTCTTGCAAATCGGTTGTCAAAGGAAAGAGTCGATGGCCAACGGTTGGGTGGGTAGTTTTGGAAAAGTGTTGTGTGCATCCAAAGGAAAAAGTCAATCAACCATAGATTTCAGATCAACGGTCGATATTTCTCCCAATTTTGAGATCAACATTGCAAATTAAGAGAGTGTTATAATAGTAAAACAAACAATTTTCTATAAAAAAAAATTGGAATTTTGAAGGCCATGAATTTTCGAGGGGATTTTGTGGTGTTAAACAACATTTTTAGTCAATCAAAATCCATGAGAAAAGAGTGTACCTTTGGTACACTATGTCTCTACAGATTAAATAAAATAAATAAGAGAGAGCTATCCAATGATCTACTACGAGCGCAAGACAGATCTCGTATGAGAAAGTTACAACTAAAATAGTTAAAGTGAAATTTCTGCACCAATTTACTTCCATAGGGCATAACCCCTTGCTAGAAGTCTGTTTGAGGCACATGAGCACTATATGGAAATATTATGAACCACAGAAGCTAGCCATAGAGCTAGATTTAGAATTTGGGTATGTAAAAATTGTTGGTTGTGGAGCCTAATTATCTTCCTGATTCAAAGGCTTTTGTTTTCACCCATGTTTATACCCCACAAAGACTTTACACCCCGAAATAATGTACACTCCTCCATGTGGGGGATTGTAGGGGGTACTTGCCCCTCTTGCGAGGTCTGAGGGTAAGCGGAGGTTCAAAGGAGAAGCCCCTGAATGAAAATTTTCCTTGTAAATGTATATTGTAATTTCATGGTAAATTTGGACCATTTATTATAAGGTCGCAAATTTGATGGTAGAAGTTATGTTAGGGTTTTTTTCCCTAGAAGACAACCCTCTTTTATGAGGGAAATGTATTGCGGCTATGTATCATTGTGAATATCATATTCTGAGTGAGGAGACTATGAGAGAAAGAAGAGGAAGTTACAGCGGGTGTGTTGTAGGTTGTATCCCTTCATTTGTTGGATAATAATAAAGGAAGGACCTAGCGATTTCTCTGGTAGACGTATCCCACACTGGGTGAACCACATATATCTGTGTCTCTATCGTATTGTGTATCTTATGTGTTTTATTTCCACATTTGTTTTATTTTATTGCTCTGCGATCCTGTTTTTTTTACAACTCATATTAGAGAAAAAGGTAACTTGCAAGAAAAGAGGGTTCCTGGTTCAAGTGGGAGAAATGGCAGAAGATGGAAAGTTTAGAGTCGAGAAATTTAACGACCAAAACTACCAGTTATGGAAGATGTATATGGAAGATTATTTATATCAGAAGGATCTATTCCTACCATTGGGTGGAATAGAAAAGAAGTCGACGACCATGAAGGACGAGGAATGGGAAGTTCTTGACAGAAAGGCACTAGGAACGATACGGCTGAGCCTGGTAGCGTCGTTGGCTTTCAATATTTTGAAAGAAAAGACAACGAAGGAGTTGATGGATGCACTGGCTAAACTGTATGAAAAACCCTCGGCATCCAATAAGGTATTTCTAATGAAGAGATTATTTAATATGAAGATGTCAGAACGTGGGTTTGTTGCAGATCATTTAAATGAATTTAATACGATTACTAATCAACTAAGTTCTGTAAAAGTGGAATTTGATGATGAGGTCATGGATCTTCTAATCTTGTGCTGATTGCCAGAAATATGGAATGGATTGTTCATGGTTGTACGTAACTTTGTCTCTGGTTCAAACACTCTAAAATTTGATGATTTTGTTGGTGTTATCCTTAGCAAGGAAATGATATGGAAAAACACAAGTGAGGGATTAGGTAATGCGTTAAACATGGAGAACAGGGGAAGACAAAAGGACGGAAGAAAGGGCTCAGGGAACCGCGGGAATTCTAGGAAGGGAAGATCCAAATCCAAACTTGGAAAGATAGAGTGTTGGAATTGTGGAAAGAAAGGACATCTAAAGAAATACTAGGGGTAGTTGCATTCCCATGAATTAGAGGCAACTAGAGAACAAAAAATAATTAATTTGACACTAGGGGTAGTTGCATTCCCATCAACGAAAATGTAGGAGCAAGCGGGCACACTAAGTCACCTTGACTTAGTCTTATCACAGATATTGGGGGACATGTTACAAGGGTTACAGGCGAGCATAGCGCAAGAATTGAACTTGGGCACAAAAAAAACATCTGGTGAGTTGGCTAAGGCCACAATAGATATTTCTCACATGTGGATTGATTATATTAGAGTTGAGAATGAAAGGAAGCAGTTGCGCAGAAGGCAGAGCAGGTGAATCAATTGTTTTCAAAGGTTTGCAAAGAGATTATGGAGGTACCAATGGAGGTGGATACTCCATTGGAAGAACAGGTAGTGAAGATCAGCGAATCCATCCAAGGATTCTAAACGAAAATTCTTGACATAGAAACATGAATGACACAAAGCACACCACCAAAGGAAAGAGACCAAAGGGAGAAAACAATAAGCACAATAGTGGAGAGTATAAAGACTTTGGAAGTCAAATGTGCTAAGCGGTACGAGGACAACACATAAGTCTGGAATCAGCTATTGGAAGATGAAAAATTGCATATTATCAACAGAAGCTTCAAAATGAGCAAGGCAAGGCTCAGAATATTAAGGAAACCATGAGAAGTTTTCCACCAGCTGAGAAGATGATGACAATGCAAGAAAGTAAGATATTGTACTCTAAGATGAACTAGCTGAGGGTCAAGCAGCAAGCTTGCACGAAACAGATAGAGATGTTACAAGAAGAATCCTTACATGTTGTAGAAGAGATAACAGAAGCACAGTGTAGGATCAAACAAGAAGTGGAAGACGTTGAAGAGAAACAAAAGACTCATATCATTGTAGACTTAGTAGAAACAATTTAAGTAAGAGAAACGAAGGTCAAAGGGAAAACCAACACAACAAAATATTTTTTTGACAAATTCAAGGAGAAGTTGAAAAAGGAATAAGTGGCTTGGGACGAGCCACAGGTGAGTGTTGGGGGCATGTTGGATAGGAATTTTGGAGGAGAAGAACTAAGTTTTGGAGCTGCACCATAAAAGTGTGAAGGGCATAGTTAATAGGATAAAAGAAACATGTTGGCACAGAAACAAGAAACACAATGGTTCAACAATAAAGCAAGGAAAAGCAACAGTCCAACGCTAAAGAAAGGAAAAGTAGCAGTCATCAGTAAAGCAGGGAAAGAAACAGATCGGTGCTAAAGTAGGAAAAACAGTTATGACCCGTTAGGGTTTTGGGGATAAGTTGTTATTATGGTTTTTAACCCTAATTCTCTGTATACATATGAAAAGGGTTCGGGAATATGAGGTTGGTTGCTAGGAAGAGATTAGGTTGAAATTAAGAGATTAGGTTGAGATATTAGCGTGCTTATGATCGATAATCTATGCTTAAGGTTGTGGAACGAGTTTCTAGAGATAGGCTTGCACTGCATAGCGACTAGGCTAGAATGAGGATTATAATATGTTGAATCTATTGTAAGCACAATGCACAAGCCTAAGGTGATTACTACAGAATATTAATATAGAATCCAGTCGTTGTGGATGTAGCCCAAGGATTGGGTGAACCACATTAAAATCATGTGTATGAATGTGTTGTATTGATGTGATTGCTTGAATTTTATATTTATGCATGTTAGTATAGATCTTATGAATATCTTATTGATGCACAATAATCATGAGTATTTCGGTAGGTTGGTTATGTGGTGATTCATGTTATAGTGTTTTTGCATGCTAAGGTTTATGGTATTGAATGGATCTTAGACGGGTTAATATTGCATAATTGTTATGGTAAAAGTAATGAATTGTTAGTTAATGGAAGTCATGCATAGGGTGTTGACTAATAAAAGGATGTTGAATAAGGACAATGTGCACAAGGTGAATAAGTATTAATGGTTATGTTGAGAGCCTCCCATCCCCTCATCCTTGTAGAAACCTGGTTCCTACAACCCCAGTAGATTCCTCAAGTGAGACTTCACTTGCATGTAGGTTATGCCGAAAGGGCCAGTATCTAAAGGGTTTGTTGGTTGAACGACTTAAACTTATGGTATTATAATCGTGCACCAACATTTCTTTCCTTGGAGGAATGTGATCTTCAAGACTCCCATCCAAGGCATGCTCAAGATATGGAGGTTCTTTGTCAATAATTTTTTCATCGTTCACTTGATTGTATGGAGGGTGAATTTGGTCAAGATATGTTCCTTTTGAATCATCTCATTCTTCTTCGTCTATATCAAACTCCAATATCTTGGATAAAACCCAACATTGAACATATTTCTCTTGTGCGATGGAACATAGTGTTTTTACTCCACAAGATGCTCTAGCGAGTTCTTCTTCTAACTCATTAGTAGGATTATGCTCATACTTTTCTACTATCAGGTCATGCTCCTTTCATATTTATTCACAAAGGTCAACCAACAAATGTACATGTTTACACAATCAACCAATTGGTTGCAAAACTTCTTATCTTCTCTAATGCTTTCCTTCAACCTTTGGGAGAAGTCTTCACATCGTTCTTGTTATTCACATATTTCTTCATCTTCTTCAAAGATTTCTCCTTCTTGAAGGGTTTCCATAAAATCTTGAAGAGTTTCCTCATATGTTTGAGACCTTGGGGCTTGGGTCCCAATGTTCGAGAAACTTCTCAATAATATATGTGAGAGAAGATATATCCTTTGGTTTACAATGATGTTTTCACCAGTCTCGTAGCTTTAATATAAAGGAGCATATAAATAATTGTATTAGCACATCTTCATGTATCACTTTCACTTTCCACACATATTTCAAGAATTTTGCAGCATGGGTGATGGCCAAATATTGGTTACCTTCAAATATTGGATAATTATGTAACCATTCTAGAGTGCATTTAATAGGTCATCTATGAATTTTTTTCAAAATCAATAGAAGGATATCTTTCATGGAAATCCCATGGTGTCATGATTCCATCACTTGATAAGAGTCTTTAAAGAAGGATGACACCTTCCTATATGAGTGGAGTTTCCAAATGAGCTCCAAGGCTCATCAAAAGGTAAAGGAAAAAACCATTTCCTCAATGGAGTCGCTAGGTATGTGTGTAAGAGAGAAGGATTTGACGTAAGATTATCAAAAAGATGTCATAGGGAGAATCATTGAATCATTCCCAGAAACAACACCAAAATGTTATCACAGGATTTGTGCTTGTGAAAATCCCTCCACAAGATCCCAATCTTATGTAACAATTGGAAGTGTCTACCACTGTCACATAAGTAGAGACTTCCCTCGTTTTAGTGATGGAAGGAGGTCCAACACAAGGGAGGCTTCCCTGGTGATCTCAAGGGATCAAATAGCAAGATTAGTTGATCCTACAACCCCCTATCTTGGTCACCTTATGGTTAGGTCTAGATCTAGGAGAGGAAATGAAGGTAACGAGGTATTTATTTCACATGTACGAGACAATAAACAATTTGAAGCATAATATAGACAATTACCAAGTTATAGATCTAAAAAACGATCCCTCAGACACTAGATGATAAATAAATGCAATGGATGTTGCAAATTACACCAATAAGCAATTTTACAACAACAATTAATATTTTGCAACATCATCGATAAATAGTACTCACAAATGTAGCAATTTAGCATGACAAATAAGCCGTCAACATGTATGTATTTAGTAAATTGAAGTAAAAATCAATGGTTGTAGAAAACTTTTGTAACAACAACAAATAATATTTGTTTACTACAATTAGGGTTAGGTAAGTTAGTAGGATTGTTGAGAGAGAGAGAGAATACTAATTTTAAATGCAACTTTCACCACAAAATAGTTTTATACCAGTGTCGTCGTCTTTTAGGGCTTATCGAGTCAAGCATGCAATACCTTGAATATTAACTAGATAAATAAGAAGGAAGAGGTATAAACCCTAAGGTGAAAAACCTCTTGTGCCTTAGGACTAGACCTTCAAGAAAATGATCCCTAGGGTGCAAACACTCTTGGGCCCTAGGTGTTGTTTTCTCTCTTCTAAATCAAATAGGTCAAGGATTAAAAAATAAGATTAAAACGCTAAGGTGCAAACACTTTTGGGCCTTAGGTTCTCAACCCTAGCAAAGAATGCTTTCAAAGAACTTGGAAAACAAAGCATATGAAGGACATAAACACTTATGTCTCCTTCCTAGGGTTTCACCAAGACAAAGTAACATGCAACAATATAGTAATTAACACTTGAAACATTAGAAATGACATGAATTTGCAGAAATTACTTACTTCTTCCAATTTACTAGGATAGAAAAATCCCTTATTGAAACAATACATCATCCAAGAAATAAAATAACATCCACAAAGATCCTCCTCCAAAGATGGTGTAAGAGATCCAAGAGACAAAAGAGAGAGACTAACGAACTTTTCTAAAGTTTCCCCACTACAAATGAGTGAGGAAGTGATGATGAAAATGAGAGGAGTGCTAGCCTTATTTATAAAGAAACTCTAGCACTCCAAAATTCACCAAATGTGAAAAGACATGTCTCTCAGTGGGGCCAACCCTTCATATTTTCCTTCACAAATGTCAAAAATGCAAAATAATACATAAATGGTTGCATGTGTGGTGACGTCATGCCCCCAATGGGATAGGAGGACCTCTCCAAGGACATGTGTCATCACATGAGATGAAAATGTGGTGAAAGAATGCTACATCCCATCTCAAAGTCATCACTGGAATCCAAGTGGCAACAAACCCCATCATCTCTATCAAACCCTAGCATGACGTCATTATTTAAATGCCCAACATCCAAGGTGCAAGGGGATAGTGTCTGAAGAAGAGAAGGTTGTGAATAATATATGGGTGTCCTCCAATCATCTCCTTATGAAATTTCATCCATCCGATGCAAATAACCTCTAAGGTGTAGATCCCAGGGTGTGGGCGTTTTGCCCATCTATGTGCCACCATGACCAAATCTGTCAAAAATCAAGCCCATCTATCCATTTTCCAAGGTCCTGAAGTTGTGAGATACCATGTATGAATGTGTCAAGGCACTGGGTGACTCACCTCTTTGCATCACACATGCCATATCCTGTAATAAATACACAACGTCTTGGGTGAAATCCTGGGTGTCCTTCAAAGAACCATGTCAGGGGCATCCAAATGAAAATAGAGTATGAAATCGAGTAAACCAATGTTCATAAGATATAGTAGTCCTTGAATCATGCAAAGTAAGTTGTTACTTAAGATATAAGCCACATGAACAATTCACTTCAGTATCCCCTTCAAATATCACACCAACTCAAGACTTTATGTAAGTTGGAAAGTTTAAATATGGGAGGGCCTTCATCAAACCCCATTAGGTATGCCAACAAAAAAATGAAAGAAAATACCCAGGTAGAGGGATATGTCCCGAGGGAAACAGTGAAAGAAAATAACCCTTCAAGAGTAAGTGTGATAGTGGTACATGTTGGGCTTACTTCATGGCTTATGATGTCACTGAATCCATTTCTATGAGCGCCTTTGTGGAGGGTGTGCTTGCTCTTGAGTCACCACTTTCTAAGCGCTACATTTTTTCAAACCCCTTTATCTACCTTTTTATTTGTCCTCTTATCATATTTGCAAGTCCCCATTTATAAGGTTTCAAGCTATAACATCATTTTGCTTGGGACTGGGGTGAACACAGAAATGGTAGAGCTCAAGTTGGGATGGATTTTGAGAGCCCTTTGATATTATTCCTTTCTTTCTTTAGCATCATTCTTTTATACTTTTTAGTAGCAATTGCAAACAACCTCTAGGCCTCCAACCCCTCTTCTCATGAGAGAATGTACCATGACCCATTACAAAATGTTAGTACATTGCAACAAGCTCCATGGTGGAAAGTATTAAGTATGGTGGGGAATGAAATGTTAACCTTGTGAGGGCCTCGAATAGTACCCCTTTTCCCTGGGTGGAAACAACACGAGACTAGGGCACAAATGTTAGCCACCAAGGTGAAACAAGGAACCAAACATAACTCCATGAGCTAGTGATCCATTATCCAACTTCAACTAATGATCCTCATCCACATTCCTAGTAAATTAAGCACGACACTTTGGATGAAAGAAGGACTAACATACCTCATGCTGACATTGTCTTACCATCTCCCATACAATGAGTTGACTGGATGTGATGAGCTTAGCTTATCTGTAGTAGAAAAGGAAACCTGAGGAGAGCTTCTAGGTTGCTATATGTGGACATTCTCATCATCGTCATGGTCGATATCATTGTCTCCAATGCGGGCCATGATACATGATCTCCTCCAGTTACACCCAGGCATGGGGTGTTAAAATACCCTATATGTGCTAGTGATAGCTTGGAAATACAATATTGCATATAAAAATCTTGTCATGCATCCAAACTTCTTACTTCATTGTTCATCTATGATTGAACTTCTTACTTTCTTATATTGACACTATATGCGGTAATCCACATCATACAATTTCCTTTTGTGATCTCTTTCAAGCAAATGTTTAGGTCTAGAAACATAATTGAGTAAGTGTGATTTTTTTGCCCACAAGTTCACAAGTGGCAACTTGTGCACCTCATCCCAATGTAGCTTAAACAGTTTGAAGGTGCCCCTACTAAAACCTATGCATAATTTGACCACGAAATAATATATATTTCTTCCACCATCATTTTTTCTAACCTCATGCATATCATTGTCAATGATTGTATGATGAATTCATGTCCACCTTGCTAATGATAGTATGTTGGTTCACATTTGCTAACCTTTCCCAATATGATAAAAAAATGTGCTCTTGACAATTAGTGTACGTAACTACGTTGCGAATAAATACAACATAATGAGCCAAGCTTAATCCAAAACAATTCATTTGAATTATACCCTAGATAAGATTTAAAAAAAAAAACCAAAGACAAAGTTATCGATTATCACAGTAATAAAAAGAAACTCATGAAAATGAATGTGATCAAGAATACTAGAAAACTAAAATTGAATTTTTAAATATAACTAAATTCTGAATCAATTTTTCATCTACTGAATTTTTAACTATAACTAAATTCTCAATCAATTTTCATCTACTGAATTTTTAAATATAACTGGATTCTCAAGCTATAACATCATTTTTCTTGGGACTAGGGCGAACAAAAAATCGGTAGAGCTCAAGTTGGGATGGATTTTGAGAGCCCTTTGATATTATTCCTTTCTTTCTTTAGCATAATTCTTTTATACTTTTTAGTAGCAATTGCAAACAACCTCTAGGCCTCTAATCCCTCTTCTCATGAGAGAATGGACCATGACCCATTACAAAATTTTAGTACACTGCAACAAGCTCCATGGTGGAAAGTGTTAAGTATGGTGGGGAATGAAATGTTAACCTTGTAAGGGCCCTGAATAGTACTGCTTTTCCCTGGGCGGAAACAACACGGGACTAGGGCACAATTGCTAGACACCAAGGTGAAACAAGGAACCAAACATAACTCTGTGAGCCAGTGATCCATTATCCAACTTCAACCAATGATCTTCATCCACATTCCTAGTAAATTAAGCATGACACTTTGGATGAAAGAAGGACTAACATACCTCATGCTGACATTGTCTTACCATCTCCCATACATTGAGTTGACTGGTTGTATGAGCTTGGCTTATATGTAGTAGAAAAGGCAACCTGAGGGGAGCTTCTAGGTTGCTATATGTGGACATGCTCATCATCATCATGGTCGATATCATTGTCTCCAATGCAGGCCATGATACATGATCTCCTCCAGTTACACCTAGGCATGGGGGGTTAAAATACCCTATATGTGCTAGTGATAGCTTGGAAATACAATATTGCATATAAAAATCTTGTCATGCATCCAAACTTCTTACTTCATTTTTCATCTATGATTGAACTTCTTACTTTCTTATATTGACACTATATGCGGTATTCCACATCATACAATTTCCTTTTGTGATCTCTTTCAAGCAAATGTTTAGGTCTAGAAACATAATTGAGTAAGTGTGATTTTTTTGCCCACAAGTTCACAACTGGCAACTTGTGCACCTCATCCCAATGTAGCTTAAATAGTTTGAAGGTGCCCCTACTAAAACCTATGCATAATTTGACCACGAAATAATATATATTTCTTCCACCATCATTTTTTCTAACCTCACACATATCATTGCCCATGATTGTATGATGAATTCATGTCCACCTTGCCAATGATAGTATGTTGGTTCACAATTGCTAACCTTTCCCAATATGATAAAAAAGTGTGCTCTTGACAATTAGTGTACGTAACTATGTTGCCTATAAATACAACATAATGAGCCAAGCTTAATCCAAAACAATTCATTTGAATTATAACCCAGATAAGATTTTTTTTTAAAAAGAAAAAAAGACAAAGTTATCGATTATCACTGTAATAAAAAGAAACTCATGAAAATGCATGTGATCAAGAATACTAGAAAACTAAAATTGAATTTTTAAATATAACTGAATTCTCAATCAATTTTTCATCTACTGATTTTTTAACTATAACTGAATTCTCAATCAATTTTTCATCTACTGAATTTTTAAATATAACTGGATTCTCAAGCTATAACATCATTTTGCTTGGGACTGGGGCGAACACAAAATCGGTAGAGCTCAAGTTGGGATGGATTTTGAGATCCCTTTGATATTATTCCTTTCTTTCTTTAGCATCATTCTTTTATACTTTTTAGTAGCAATTGCAAACAACCTCTAGGCCTCCAACCCCTCTTCTCATGAGAGAATGGACCATGACCCATTACAAAATTTTAGTACACTACAAGAGGCTCCATGGTGGAAAGTGTTAAGTATGGTGGGGAATGAAATGTTAACCTTGTGAGGGCCCCGAATAGTACCCCTTTTCCCTGGGCGGAAACAACACAGGACTAGGGCACAAATACTAGCCACCAAGGTGAAACAAGTAACCAAACATAACTTCGTAAGCCAGTGATCCATTATCCAACTTCAACCAATGATCCTCATCCACATTCCTAGTAAATTAAGCATGACTCTTTGGATGAAAGAAGGACTAACATACCTCATGTTGACATTGTCTTACCATCTCCCATCCATTGAGTTGACTGGATGTGATGAGCTTAGCTTATTTGTAGTAGAAAAGGCAACCTAAGTGGAGCTTCTAGGTTGCTATATGTGGACATGATCATCATCATCATGGTCGATATCATTGTCTCCAATGCGGGCCATGATACATGATCTCCTCCAGTTACACCTAGGCATGGGGGGTTAAAATACCCTATATTTGCTAGTGATAGCTTGGAAATACAATATTGCATATAAAAATCTTGTCATGCATCCAAACTTCTTACTTCATTTTTCATCTATGATTGAACTTCTTACTTTCTTATGTTGACACTATATGCGGTATTCCACATCATACAATTTCCTTTTGTGATCTCTTTCAAGCAAATGTTTAGGTCTAGAAACATAATTCAGTAAGTGTTATTTTTTTGCTCACAAGATCACAAGTGGAAACTTGTGCACCTCATCCCAATGTAGCTTAAAGAGTTTGAAGGTGCCCCCTAATAAAACCTATGCATAATTCGACCAGGAAATAATATATATTTCTTCCATCGCCTTTTTTCCTAATCTCATGCATATCATTGTCAATGACTGTATGATGATTTCATGTCCACCTTATCAATAATAGTAGTTGGTTCATAATTGCTAACATTTCTCAATATGATAAAAAAAATGTGCTATCCACAATGAATGTATGTAATTATGTTGCCAATAAATACAACATAATGAGCCAAGCTTGATCCAAAACAATTTCATTTGAATTATAACCAATATAAGATTAATTTTTATTTTTTTTTATCAATTATCACTGTAATAAAAAGAAACTCATGAAAATGCATGTGATCAAGAATACTAGAAAACTAAAATTGAATTTTTAAATATAACTGAATTCTCAATCAATTTTTCATTTACTCTAAATAGTGAAAATTTGATAGGTCTTAAGGTGCCTTCTAATCATTAAAAGAATATAAACAAGTTGGTGAGTAAAGTTATCTTGATGGGTGTAAAAATGCTAACAAATCATTAAGAGTGAATATATTTCTTCATATAAAAGATCAACCATACAAGTTAATAAGTCAAGTTGTTTCTTTAAAAAACAACCATGTAAGGAAAAGGTGGAAACCATCTATGCAAAGGAGAAAGGAAGTGTTGATTGGACACAAGTTTATTAAGCAGTTGGACCCACCACCCTCCAGAGCCTTTGAATAAATCAATGGGATAAAGTTCTAACCAAAATTTAAATTTATGGAGTTAGATGAGAGAAAAAAACACCCTTGGATTTGGATTTTTCCAAAGTAAGTCATCGTCCCCTGTCCTCGAGCGTGAAAAGCAGGGCTGCTTGAGTGCGGCTTATCCCACCGTGCGACAACACACAACTTCGAGGACCGTTTTGAGTATCATTCTGGAAAACGTTTTGAAAGTGGGGTATGTCATCTCTTTCATGTGTATGTTGTTTAATTGTTTTATGTTTTTGTTTTTTTTATCTTAATTTTATGTATAAATTTATATGAAATCATAATTTTTTGTTGTTTAAATTGCATTTTTAATTGCAGAAATAGATTCAACATGATGAAAAATCTCAAAAACATTCCTATTATATAGAATTAACCACTATGCAGATTCAACAATTTATTATCGGATTTAGGACAAATATAATTTTAAAATATATCGTGAAAAGAGCAAAAACTTCTACAACTATCCATTCTACTCTATAGCATTGAATGTTGTGTATGATCATAGATGTTGAATGTTGTTATCCACACTCCCAAGCTTGAAATTTCAAATTTACCTTGCCTGTCAAATGAAAATTTGGTGACGATTTTTTGATTTTTATACCCCTCATTTTATGTTTTTGGTAGATTCATGAGTGCCAATCTTTTTATACTATATGTTTTGGTAGGGAAATAGAAACATAACTAAAGCATTAAATTGAAAGAAATAGAAATGTCAAATTCACCTGCACACTCCTACCGCAGTATTGAATGATGTTATGAATGTCCATGATCAATATCTACTCTACCACAGTATTGAATGTTGCATGGATGGTATGATCATAAATATCTGTAACCAGATGCTAATTAGATCATGGGATTTGAATTGCTTTTAAAAATTATTTATTTATTACATGTCCATAATTGAACACGGACTTAAAAACTCTCCAAACAAACAAATAGCTATAGTTAAGTACAAGTAACAGCTTTCTTGACTTCTTTATTATAATTAATTTATTCTAACCAACCTTAAATTTAAATTTAAAATAGAGTGTCCCCCACTCCAAAGCGAAATGTTTTGGACCAGGGAATAATAAATAGACTTCCACAACAACAGACCAATTTAAATAATTAGGCCTGCACAGCACCAACCAATTTAAATAAGTAGTGTGAAATGAAACATTCGGTGTAATATCGCATCATTTATGATCATTGCCAGCTGGCATCAGAGGTATCACAATGAAAGCTCGTGAGTCGTGATCCGTCATTGTTTCGTTTCCGTATGAATTTTGCGGTAGGTAAGCAGTGGGTTTGTCATAGGGTTACCCATTATTCTGCTCCGGGATAATCGGTGCCGTGGGAAACATATGTCCGTGATCATGTGCTACGTGGCAATATTCTGGCCACCGAAGGATTCTCGATTCAATATAATATTATTACCCTTTTAGTGGAAAAGCTTTGCCACGTGGCATGTATGTATTTGCAAGGATGGTTGTGGTTTCTTGTTTTCTTGGAAAGGTGGGTAACTAATTCTTGAAGTAAGAGAATCAGGTGAGTAGCGTGTGGACNGATCCTCATCCACATTCCTAGTAAATTAAGCACGACACTTTGGATGAAAGAAGGACTAACATACCTCATGCTGACATTGTCTTACCATCTCCCATACATTGAGTTGACTGGATGTATGAGCTTGGCTTATCTGTAGTAGAAAAGGAAACCTGAGGGGAGCTTCTAGGTTGCTATATGTGGACATACTCATCAACATCATGGTCGATATCATTGTCTAGAATGTGGGCCATGATACATGATCTCCTCCAGTTACACCTAGGCATGGGGGGTTAAAATATCCTATATGTGCTAGTGATAGCTTGGAAATACAATATTGCATATAAAAATCTTGTCATGCATCCAAACTTCTTACTTCATTCTTCATCTATGATTGAACTTCTTACTTTCTTATATTGACACTATATGCGGTATTCCACATCATACAATTTCCTTTTGTGATCTCTTTCAAGCAAATGTTTAGGTCTAGAAACATAATTGAGTAAGTGTGATTTTTTTGCCCACAAGTTCACAAGTGGCAACTTGTGCACCTCATCCCAATGTAGCTTAAACAGTTTGAAGGTGCCCCTACTAAAACCTATGCATAATTTGACCACGAAATAATATATATTTCTTCCACCATCATTTTTTCTAACCTCATGCATATCATTGTCAATGATTGTATGATGAATTCATGTCCACCTTGCCAATGATAGTATGTTGGTTCACAATTGCTAACCTTTCCCAATATGATAAAAAAATATGCTCTTGACAATTAGTGTACATAGCTACATTGCCAATAAATATAACATAATGAGCAAAGCTTAATCCAAAACAATTCATTTGAATTATAACCCAGATAAGATTTAAAAAAACAAAAAAAAAAACAAAGACAAAGTTATCGATTATCACTGGAATAAAAAGAAACTCATGAAAATGCATGTGATCAAGAATACTAGAAAACTAAAATTGAATTTTTAAATATAACTGAATTCTGAATCAATTTTTCATCTATTGAATTTTTAAATATAATTGAATTCTCAATCAATTTTTCATCTACTGAATTTTTAAATATAACTGGATTCTCAAGCTATAACATCATTTTTCTTGGGAATGGGGCGAACACAGAAATGGTAGAGCTCAAGTTGGGATGGATTTTGAGAGCCCTTTGATATTATTCCTTTCTTTCTTTAGCATCATTCTTTTATACTTTTTAGTAGCAATTGCAAACAACCTCTAGGCCTCCAACCCCTCTTCTCATGAGAGAATGGACCATGACCCATTACAAAATTTTAGTACACTGCAACAGGCTCCATGGTGGAAAGTGTTAAGTATGGTGGGGAATGAAATGTTAACCTTGTGAGGGCCCCGAATAGTACCCCTTTTCCCTGGGTGCAAACAACACATGACTAGGGCACAAATGCTAGCCACCAAGGTGAAACAAGTAACCAAACATAACTTCGTGAGCCAGTGATCCATTATCCAACTTCAACCAATGATCCTCATCCACATTCCTAGTAAATTAAGCACGACACTTTGGATGAAAGAAGGACGAACATACCTCATGTTGACATTGCCTTACCATCTCCCATCCATTGAGTTGACTAGATGTGATGAGCTTGGCTTATCTGTAGTAGAAAAGACAACCTGAGTGGAGCTTCTAGGTTGCTATATGTGGACATTCTAATCATCATCATGGTCAATATCATTGTCTCCAATGCGGGCCATGATACATGATCTCCTCTAGTTACACCTAGGCATGGGGGGTTAAAATACCCTATATGTGCTAGTGATAGCTTGGAAATACAATATTGCATATAAAAATCTTGTCATGCATCCAAACTTCTTACTTCATTTTCATCTATGATTGAACTTCTTACTTTCTTATGTTGACACTATATGCGGTATTCCACATCATACAATTTCCTTTTGTGATCTCTTTCAAGCAAATGTTTAGGTCTAGAAACATAATTCAGTAAGTGTTATTTTTTTGCTCACAAGATCACAAGTGGAAACTTGTGCACCTCATCCCAATGTAGCTTAAAGAGTTTGAAGGTGCCCCCTAATAAAACCTATGCATAATTCGACCAGGAAATAATATATATTTCTTCCATCGCCTTTTTTCCTAATCTCATGCATATCATTGTCAATGACTGTATGATGATTTCATGTCCACCTTATCAATAATAGTAGTTGGTTCATAATTGCTAACATTTCTCAATATGATAAAAAAAATGTGCTATCCACAATGAATGTATGTAATTATGTTGCCAATAAATACAACATAATGAGCCAAGCTTGATCCAAAACAATTTCATTTGAATTATAACCAATATAAGATTAATTTTTATTTTTTTTTATCAATTATCACTGTAATAAAAAGAAACTCATGAAAATGCATGTGATCAAGAATACTAGAAAACTAAAATTGAATTTTTAAATATAACTGAATTCTCAATCAATTTTTCATTTACTCTAAATAGTGAAAATTTGATAGGTCTTAAGGTGCCTTCTAATCATTAAAAGAATATAAACAAGTTGGTGAGTAAAGTTATCTTGATGGGTGTAAAAATGCTAACAAATCATTAAGAGTGAATATATTTCTTCATATAAAAGATCAACCATACAAGTTAATAAGTCAAGTTGTTTCTTTAAAAAACAACCATGTAAGGAAAAGGTGGAAACCATCTATGCAAAGGAGAAAGGAAGTGTTGATTGGACACAAGTTTATTAAGCAGTTGGACCCACCACCCTCCAGAGCCTTTGAATAAATCAATGGGATAAAGTTCTAACCAAAATTTAAATTTATGGAGTTAGATGAGAGAAAAAAACACCCTTGGATTTGGATTTTTCCAAAGTAAGTCATCGTCCCCTGTCCTCGAGCGTGAAAAGCAGGGCTGCTTGAGTGCGGCTTATCCCACCGTGCGACAACACACAACTTCGAGGACCGTTTTGAGTATCATTCTGGAAAACGTTTTGAAAGTGGGGTATGTCATCTCTTTCATGTGTATGTTGTTTAATTGTTTTATGTTTTTGTTTTTTTTATCTTAATTTTATGTATAAATTTATATGAAATCATAATTTTTTGTTGTTTAAATTGCATTTTTAATTGCAGAAATAGATTCAACATGATGAAAAATCTCAAAAACATTCCTATTATATAGAATTAACCACTATGCAGATTCAACAATTTATTATCGGATTTAGGACAAATATAATTTTAAAATATATCGTGAAAAGAGCAAAAACTTCTACAACTATCCATTCTACTCTATAGCATTGAATGTTGTGTATGATCATAGATGTTGAATGTTGTTATCCACACTCCCAAGCTTGAAATTTCAAATTTACCTTGCCTGTCAAATGAAAATTTGGTGACGATTTTTTGATTTTTATACCCCTCATTTTATGTTTTTGGTAGATTCATGAGTGCCAATCTTTTTATACTATATGTTTTGGTAGGGAAATAGAAACATAACTAAAGCATTAAATTGAAAGAAATAGAAATGTCAAATTCACCTGCACACTCCTACCGCAGTATTGAATGATGTTATGAATGTCCATGATCAATATCTACTCTACCACAGTATTGAATGTTGCATGGATGGTATGATCATAAATATCTGTAACCAGATGCTAATTAGATCATGGGATTTGAATTGCTTTTAAAAATTATTTATTTATTACATGTCCATAATTGAACACGGACTTAAAAACTCTCCAAACAAACAAATAGCTATAGTTAAGTACAAGTAACAGCTTTCTTGACTTCTTTATTATAATTAATTTATTCTAACCAACCTTAAATTTAAATTTAAAATAGAGTGTCCCCCACTCCAAAGCGAAATGTTTTGGACCAGGGAATAATAAATAGACTTCCACAACAACAGACCAATTTAAATAATTAGGCCTGCACAGCACCAACCAATTTAAATAAGTAGTGTGAAATGAAACATTCGGTGTAATATCGCATCATTTATGATCATTGCCAGCTGGCATCAGAGGTATCACAATGAAAGCTCGTGAGTCGTGATCCGTCATTGTTTCGTTTCCGTATGAATTTTGCGGTAGGTAAGCAGTGGGTTTGTCATAGGGTTACCCATTATTCTGCTCCGGGATAATCGGTGCCGTGGGAAACATATGTCCGTGATCATGTGCTACGTGGCAATATTCTGGCCACCGAAGGATTCTCGATTCAATATAATATTATTACCCTTTTAGTGGAAAAGCTTTGCCACGTGGCATGTATGTATTTGCAAGGATGGTTGTGGTTTCTTGTTTTCTTGGAAAGGTGGGTAACTAATTCTTGAAGTAAGAGAATCAGGTGAGTAGCGTGTGGAC
>JZKD02S0890760.1:7730-19335 GCA_000966675.3 Picea glauca | reverse complement strand
AGAAAAAATACTAGTAAAATAACTATCAACAACCTTGCTACTATAGTGCAACTCACACATGAATGCACTCTTCAGGCCAAACAACCTTGTTCTTCGACAGTGCAACTCCGACACAAGATTTCACTCTTCAGTCTTGACAACTTGGTTCTTCTACAAGCCTAAAAACTTGCTTCTTCTATTCTCTTATGAAGTTTTTCTTTCTTTCTTTAATCACCCCTTAGGCTTAGGCATCCCTTTCAATGTTATACAATTCCTCAGAAGATCCATCATTTGCCAAGGTGTTCTTGTGCAAGCGAATGCCAACTTACCACTAGAATTCCACTAGCAACCTATAACTCGTGGCAATTGTCTCATCTGCATCATATGCACACATGCAATATGAGACATCATCATACAATTTTAAATTATAATTTTCCAAATATGTTTATTAGAGGAAAAAATAAATTTCCATAGCATGAGTTTTTATGCTGATTATGTTTGGTTCTTGTAGTTGTAGATATTTGTCTTGTTTGTGAGCTTACACCATTTCCTTATCCAAGACCATTCTTCCTGCAATTTTCTCAATTTTCACTCATCCAAGCATACGGTTAGTACTCATGCACATTTTCAGCAGTTCGTGAAATGATCTCATAATTGTATCTTACTAGCAATTCAATAATTTCCATCCATTGTTCATATTAAAACAAAATTCAATTGTTAATCATATTATCTAGAATGAAACTATCATTGACTATACATGCATTATCAACACACCAATATTTTCATAATGTAATCAAACATTTCTCATAAATAAAACCAATGTGCACATACTCATGGCCACATCTACACAATGCATCCTTGCATTGACTATTGAATACCATATGTCCATGTCATGTATTCCACCATGGTGAGTTCGAAGGTCTAGTCAATGCCTTAACACATTATCCAAACTCTTCCCCATAACTTGTCCAATCATTTGTTGATTCAGGAGGATCTCGGTGGCCACCCACCTTGTCCAACTAGCTCAAAATAGTTTTTTGAAAACTTACTATTTTTAGCAGTTTTTCAGTTCCTGAACTTTCGAGGCCATTTTGAGGGCCTAAATGACGTTTTTTTCGCGATCAAACACCTAGATAATTATAAGCCCCCTAAATAAATCTCCTCGTCAATACCTTTCGAATGAGCTATTGTGCACCCCAAATGGAGATCATATGCAAAAGTTATGACCCCAGGAAGTTGATGTACTAACTTACCCCAACAGGTCCCACATGACTTTTGGTGTTTCATCTCCTAGGGTTAGGTTTTTGGATGTCTAGGTTTTTGGAATTCATGTTTATTGTAAAAAGGCCTTCAGAGCCTCATTGTACTCATCTTCTTGTGAATGAGTATATTCGTCAAATCTCTTCTCAGAGATAAGTTGCCACCATTCTAGCAAGCTTGTTTTCAGTCTGCATTTTATAATTTTCAACATATTTCTTATTTAATAAAAGCCAACTTTTAATGTATCTTTGTTATTGTTCACTGTGTCTCTGTGTTAATATTATAAATATGTGGTTTCATTTCGTTCCACTCATAAATATGGATCAATGGTATCAGAGTGGTCTGCTCCTTGTCGTTTTTTTAATGCATGTCCCCAACACAGTCAGGGTATAGAGAGTTGGGTCTCGAGCTTGTTTCTCTTGAGGACAACTACTCTTGCACACCCAAGAAACCATCCATGGTGGGTGAAAAGAAAGATGATGGGACATAATATCCTTTCAAAATGTTGCTCGAAGAATCCCTTGAGCGTCAAAGGAATGAGATGATGGATAGCTTTGCAAAAATCCTTCGATGACTGTCGACAAGCAACACATCCACCTCAAGCGGAGGCACTGCCCCCTTCAAGGTACATATAAATTTTGATATTCTTATATTTGAAGTTCAAATAGTTTTTGATGTCGTAGATAAATGGTTAAAACTTCTAGAAGGGTATTTTTCTGTCCACAAATTTTTCGATAGAGAAGATTACATTTGCGCTTCTCAAGGTCATCCCCCATGTCAAAGATTGGTGGGAGACTTTCTGTGAGAAAATGGAAATAGAGGGATCCACATTAATTGCAGTTGCACCCACTTGGGGTTCCTTCAGGGATGCTATTAAGGAAAAATACTACCATGTTGGAAGTTATGACGACTTCTATACAAGATAGACCACACTATGATAAGAAAGAGACCAAATAGTGCCAGATTTCACTAATGCCTTCCATACCTTGCGTACCAAGATGGGTATCAAATATTCTGAGCGACATCTAGTGCTCAAGTACCGCGACAGTCTACATAGATACGTCTTGACATAAATGGATTTTTTGTACATCTCATCCTTGGGCGCAACCTATAAATATGTCATCAAAATCGAGCAAAAGTTGAAACAAAAGACATGAAAGTTTGGGTCTGGGAACCCCTCACAGCAGAAGCAGGGAAAGGGTAGCCCCAACCCACAGAAAAAAGGACAGAGCAAAGATGGGAAACCTCAAGACAACCATTCCAAGCCCAAGCAAAGAATTACAATGGGAAGATGAAGAAAGATACTAGGAAGTGGTGCGACTTCCATAAGAGCCCCTGACATAACACTGTTGATTGTCACTCAAAGAATTTATTGGTGGCTGAGGTGAAAGCCTATGAATCAGATGCGGGTTCTGACTCTGAGTCAGAACTAGAAAAGGGGAGATGGATCATTGATGCGGAACCCATTTCCACCATTACTACCACCAATATCCAGCTTGATGAACCTAATGAGATAGAGGAAGGAGAGCACCTCTTTCATTCATAGATGTGGGTAAGAGGTACTCCACTGCAGTTCATTGTTGATAGCGGTGGCCAGAAGAAACTCATCTTAACATAGGTTTTCAAGAGGCTAGCCCTGCTGATAGTGCCACACCCGTATCCCTACACCATCGGATGGCTCCGTCAAGGAAGAGATATTCACGTCAGCCAACAGTGTCACCTGTTGTACAACATCAAGCCATTCAAAGATGAAATATTGTGTGGTGTTTCTCCCCTTGAAGTGTATGATGTTCTTTTGGGCCAATCTTATTTATGGAAACATCATGATGTATATGAGTCTATGCCTCGCAGTGTTATTATTACTTTGAACATGAAATTGTACAGGATACCCGAGGTAGTCCCACCTAGTGTTATTTCCTTGATCTTTTCCAAGCAATGTAGGAAGGTCATTTCTTAGAGGGGGAAGTTCATTTCTCTTCATGATTCACTCTCAGAGTGAGCAAAAGGTTGCATCCACATCCATGGACTTTGTGTCCAACCTCTTCATGCAACAGAAGCAAGTAGATAAGGTCGTGGAAGAATACAAAGACATCTTCTCATCACCTATTGGGGTACCTCTCCACTGTCAGGTCAAGCATCCCATCAATCTGACCCCCGACGCACAGCTACCCAATGGGCCAGTCTATCTCCATTCTCTACTAGAAAATGAGGAGATTAAGTGTTAGATCCAAGAACTTCTCCACAAGGGGCACATCCAACCCAACTCATCACCTTGTGGAAGCCCAATCGTGCTAGTGTAAAAGAAATATGGGACATGGCGACTCTGTATTGATTACCGGGCCCTGAATAAAATCATAGTCATGAACTGGTACCTGATTCCTTTAATCGACGATATCCTTGATCAACTCAAGGGGGGAAAATACTTCAGGAATATTGATCTAAAGTCTGGCTACCATCAAATCTCAATAGAACCGACAGATGTATGGAAAACTACCTTCAAGTTAAAAGAAGATATTTTTTAATGGTTGGTCATGCCCTTTGGTTTGACAAATTCCCCAACAACTTTCATGAGGATGATGGATGATATCTTGTGGCCTTTCACTAATTATTTTGTGGTGGTGTATCTGGATGACATCCTCGTCTACAACAAGTCTTGGTAAGAACACTTGCATCATATTCAACACGTTCTTGTTGGCGAGAAAAAATGATCGTCCATCAACTGGAAGAATGAGTCTGGTCCAGGGTGTTGTCAGGATCTGTGGTATTATCTCCTAAAGTATCTAAATGTAGACCAGTGCCTTTGATTTGCTCTTGGATATCCGAGAAATATAATGGTTGATTGAGAGGCCTACTAGGTTGTCTGATATGGGCCAAAGCACTGTGTGTCCTTAAGAGTGACTAACGAATGATTTCTTGTACGTCGACCCCTTGAGGATTTGGTGTTATTGGCTCAACGAGAATCTCAGGATTTTCGTTCGAGGTAGTTGTTGTTTCAGAAGTAACATTGTTGTTTGAGGGACTATGTGTTACTATGGGGGAGTGAGTGTGTGGGGGTGGAGTTTTGCGACCTCCACATGCCATCAATTGTATTCAGGCCCTCCTTCTAGCGCCATTTGTTGGTGAGAAAAAATGACCATCCATCAATTGGAAGAACGAGTCTGGTCTGGGGTTTTCTAAATAACCCAAGCCGTTTGGTGTAACTCGTTATGATAGGTTTAATGGATCCATTAGCCAATCTAAAAGTCCTAAAAAAACAAATAAAAGAAATGAAATAGCTAACTAATTACTAATCACTATATATATATGTACATATGTATAATGTTGTTGTTGTAGATATATTTAAGCAGAAGATTTACAAATCTTACTTATGTACATGATATACAAATTGCAAGTTTTAATCTAAACTTACGAAAATCAATGTGAAAAATGATTGCTTCTAGGAAGCAGATAAATAAAGCACATAAAAATATTTTTGCTTTTTTTCTTTATAAATCTAAACTAATATGAAAAAATACTATGAAACAAAAACGTGTGGATAGTCGAAAGTTGAACCATACATTCGAGTTTCAGTGATAAGTAAATGACAGAAAAATGTAAATGAGCTAACATGTTAGTGAGTTAATGATGTGTATCCAAGCATCTAGATGATTAGAGAACGTCCAACTACCACGTCCAAGAGGGAAACCTACAATGAACCTTATGACTGTTCTGAATAAATCCAGAACATGTGTTGGCAGTTTGGTTTTTAATGACTGAAGAGGAGACACAAACATAAACCTGTGATCTCATAATTATACATGATTACTGTAAGATAAATTTGAAAGTAACCTGTACATTCCGTTTTTCAATTAAAATTGAAAGATAAACCCTATTGTTTTAACTGAAAATATGATCACAACATTTATATTTTGAGAAACAAATTATAGATGGTATTTAATATAACAATCTTGCACATCACAGATCTTTTAATCTAAAGATATCGGATCTATATATGTAGCAGCCTTAACAAAACATAAATGACAACATTAATAAACAAGAGGCTAAAGCCAAAATGCATGAATGTTGTTTCATTTAGCTCTGGAATTAATCATTCCTCTTTTGCTCTCAGCCAAGATGTCCTCTATTAAAAAATACAGAGTATTTAAAGAGTTCAGGTAAGCTAAGAATCCTATATTATAAGATAGGATCATATCTCAAAAAGATCTAAAAGTTACAAAAATAGAGGGTCTAAAAAGCCACTCAATATCAAACTGTATTTTCAAAATTACACAAGTTTTGTTTTGATTTACAGAATAAGACAAAAGAAGTGACTAATTAACTAACTCCAACAATGCTCCATCTTATGAGATCACCACAAGATACATCCTATCCTGAAAGAAAACGAAATAAGAAAATTAGATGTTTATTTAACTAACATTTTCCAAATTTTATATGAGAATTGACTTGGCTATAGAATCTCTCGATTTTGTAGCCAGTCTTATTTTTGACAAAAGAAATCTAAATCACTCTATATTAATTAGAAAAATAACAATAAAAGCACAAATAAGATAAAAAAAAATCTTACCATTTAATTGAAAACCAAAATCGAATCACAAAATTTCAGATTTGATCACAGCCTTGACACTATCGACGTTTATTATTATGATATTGCCAGTCCTTTTCAAGCGTTTTCCTTGCCTTTGTGCATTGATCTTGAGCTTGTGGTTTTCAATTGTCAATGAGCAGTTTTGAGCTGTAAGAGCCTTGATCTTTTCTTGAAGGACAGGAATGTTTGTGTAATACAAACCTATCCAATGTAAACACACTTCACAATTTACAACAGGGGAAAATGGTTGAGGAAGCACATTACTGTGTGTTAAAACACTACCACTATCCATTGTCGGATTTTGATCGAATTTAATTTCTGGAAAATCCTTGTTGTGCTTCAGACATGGTGGCAAGTTATTCACATAATCAAAAGCTTGACTGAGATCTGGTTTAGAGTGATTTGGGTCTTCAGCTGCCAGGAATTTTTCAATCTCAGAATCAGAGCTCTCATGGACCTCGATCGATTCGATCGAGCTCACATGAGATTTTGATCTATTCTGTAGGCTCCTCGAAATTAGTCTTCCAGCCCTCTTGTTATTAAACCCTCGCATGTCTCGATTTTTCTTTGACTATTTGGAAGGGTTTCCACTGGTGGATTTGACGTTAAGGTTAGGGTCGACGACTTGTTCACACTCATGAATTTTAACAAGCTTGGAGCCGACGTCATTTTGTTCACACACAGACTGATCGGGCGTAGCCCTTTCACAAGGGTTTTCACACAAGAAAACTGGCCTATCACTGGAGGGGAAAAGAGACTTCTCTAGCATAGGTTTATCAACCACCAGAGTCTCTGTAGGGTTTACTGTAACAAAGCCATTGAGAGTCATGAAAGAATCCCAATCATCATTAAGTAGTTTCATATGATGGACTATCAACAACTTAATCAACTCATGATGAAATAAGATGGAATCCAATTTATTCCTTTTATATCTCTTTGACATCTTATATGAACTTATTAATAAGTAAAAAAGCATGTTTAATTGGAACCTGATAAAATGCATTAGTAGTCTTATGTGATAAAGGAAGATGAGGCCGTAGTGACCTTCACAAGTAACAAATTGCCTTAACACTACCAATAGACTATGCCATCTATATTTTAATAAAGAGAGCGGCATACCTTTGTCACAACAATGAATTTTTCGAGAGGTGATGAACAGACTCAATGGTACCTCTTCCAACTTTGAATTTTTAAACCATTTTTGGCTGGTGAGGGGGAGGCTCGTTGCGTCCCTCAGAAATTCCTCAGTGATTTCCAATTGAATATCGCCCACTTTTGCTCTGCATCCATCAAATGTGAGGGAGAACTCTTGGGATGCTTGTAAGTTATAACTCTAGAATTTCTTGAGAAACACAACCCAACCTTGACTTTTAAGGTCTTCACTCGCATCATCACACAACAACAAAGTTTGGGAGCCATTTGGCTCAACACAAATGACAAGGGCCATAAGGGTTTGGATAGGCAGTCACAAAGGCGACCAGAACTCAGTGTGAGCATAAGTGGTAGCAGAAACAGAGGAAGGCCAGAGAAAATAACAAAGGAATAAAACCCACAGTTACCCTAGCATGACCAAAATGAGAGCATAAGGGGTTTCAAGCCACGAAACTCAGGCGTTTCGGGTAATGAATGCCCTGAGTACAGAGTGAAACCCTAGACTCTAGTTTGTAATGATGGATTTGTCGATTCAAAATGCCACTTCAAACAGAGTACAGGGTACGACCGAGTTGTGTTTGAATCTCATGATATGTAATGGTTACCTTGATTTGCCAAGGTTAGGAGAGGATGCGATCCAAAAATCAAAATACCAATCGAAAGATTTAAAATCGAAAATGATCTACCAAGAAAGTTACATGAAGAAGCTTATAGTCTTAATGCCAATCTATTCTTGATGTATTTACAAAGTACTCAACATATAGCTTATAATCCAGGAGCAACTCAAAACAATTTTTTTATTGATATATGATAAACTTCAAAGCAAAAAAACATTCATGAAAAGAGTTGTAAGAACATTGACCCTACACAAAGACCAAGCCTTGAATATAATTGCAATTTGATTATAAGTTTTAATGTTTCATTCATGCTTTCAGTCATGAATGAAGCATGAAAACGAAAATAAAATAAAATAGGAACAATCAAAACATCTTTTTTATAACCGAATAGTCATCTTCAAATAGCAATATTTATATGACGAAGCGTAGGCAGCTAAAGGAAATGTTATTTGTCACTTTAAAAGGAAAAAATCGTGTAGAGATGCCAACAGTTCTGCACACTCTGTAGCAGCACAAGCTATATGCCAACTTGGAAAAATGCTCCTTTGGCATGGACAGGGTCTAATACCTAGGATACATTATTGATGCACATGGTGTGCATGTTTATCTAGCTAAAATCCAAGTCATCCGTGATTGGCCATCCCCAGCCACGTTGACTGAGCTTCAGAGCTTCTCAGACCTTTCCAATTTCTATCGAAGGTTTGTGTTGGGATTCTCCCATATTGCATTGGACCTCAACCAATTAAGCATAGGTGGTGGTAAGGAAAAATTTATGTGGGGCCTGTCCCAACATAAAGCATTCGATTATTTGAAGCAGTGCTTGTGTTTCACCCCAGTGATTTTATTACATGACCTGCAACAACCCTTTGAGATCGAGATAGATTCTTTTGACTATGTTGTGGGTGCAGACATCACTCAGTGAGACACTATCAGATGTCATCCATAAGTACCCTACTTATGACAAAGAAATGTACTCCATTGTGCAAGCCTGCCACCAGTGGAGGCATTACATTCTCGGGAAGGAGACAATCATCCACACTTATCATAAGTCACTGCAGTTCATGTAGACAAAAGAAAAATTGCAGAATGATCTCCATCAGAAGTGGTCCACATATTTGCAACAATTCCACCTCAACATCAAGTATAAAATAGGAAGTAACAACTGAGTCACTGATTGCCTTAGTTGACCTCAAGTCATGGAAATCACCACAGTACTCGATTATTCTGGCCACGATACCTCTGGATGGCCCCACCTCTATGAGATTGATCCCAACTTTGCCAACACCTACTAGATGTTGGGAAAAAACATAGTTGTCACCAATTTCCATCTTCAGCATGGGTTGTTGTGCCATATGGGCCATCTATGTGTTCCATCGAGCAAGCGAGGGAAACTAATTTGGGAACCCCACTACATTCAAGTGGCAAGAAACTTCGGGTTGGAAATGATAGTGGCAGTGTTGCAGCGACATTTATATTGGATGAAACTTTGACATGATGTCAGTAAGTATATTTGGTCCTGCACTTCCTGTGCTATTTCCAAACTAGCCATTAAGAAACAAGGTCGGTACACTCCTCTTCCTACTCCTGACATGCCCTATGAATCCATCTTAATGTACTACATGTTGGGCCTTACATCCACCAAGCGAGGAAATGATTGTGTTTTTATGGTTTTTGATCGTTGTTCCAAGATGGTGATTCAGGACGCCTGCAAGAAGAGCATCACAATAGAGGCCACTACCAAGATCTTCTTTGAATGAGTGTGGGTACACTTTGGGATCCCCAAAACCATTATGTCATATCGGGACAATCAGTTCCTCGACACATTCAAGTCGAGCCTATGGTCACTACTAGACACCAAGGTCACCAATTCCACTACCTTCCACCCCCAGACTAATGGCCGAACCAAGGTCGTCAATCGAATGATCATGCACATCCTCCGCATGTACAATTCCAAGCACCCCTGCACCTAGGATGAGAGTCTTCCCTATGTTCAAAATAGCTACAAATAAGCCATACATATCTCAACCAACCACAACCCCTTTTAGGTGGGGTTTGGATTTCAACCATTGGGTCCCATGGATGTTGCACTACCCCTTGTGGCCACCCAAGAAGACTCGTCACATGCTCCAACTGGAGATGAGAAATCTACCCGGTTCATTGATTGGATCCAACACATCCTCCAATAGGTTCGGTATATTTTACAGAAGTCTAATGCCAAGTATAAGCAACACCATGATCAACACCGTGTGCCACATCAATTTCAGGTGGGAGACAAAGTTTGGTTGCATTTGTAGAAAGAACACCTTACAAGGCCTTATCGAAATCTTATTCCACTCCATTATGGACCCTACACCATCACCAAGGTTGTGGGAGATAATTCTTTTGAGCTCAACCTTCCCCCATTCCTTGGCTTGCACCCAATATTCAATGTGGACCTCCTTCGGCCTTATTTTCCACCATTATTGGACACCTCAGAGATAGAAGAATAGTTGAAACCAATAGAGCTCAACCCCAAATGAATGGAACATGCATCCACTGACGAGGTCGTGGACACATAGGTCAAGGTAACTCACTAATAGAGGATCCATCTTTATTGGGTTGTCAAAGCAGGGTAGCTCCTGCACCAAGGCAAGTGGCTCACCCAGGGCCAAATTTAGCAGAAATTTCCTCATCTGATGGGGCACTCAATGCAATGGAGACCATTTATTCCTAAGAGAGGAGGATTGATCTAGGAGGATCTCCGTGGCCACCCACATTATCCAACTGTCTTGGCAAATTACTATTTTTAGCATTTTTTCGGTTCATGAACTTCTAGGGCCATTTTGAGGGCCTAAACAACGTTTTTTTCGCGATCAGGAACCTCAATGATATTTGAAGGCTATAATTGATCCCCCTAAATGAATATCCTCGTCAATACCTTTCCAATGAGATATTTTGCGTCCTAAACGAAGATCGTATGCAAAATTTATGACCCCAGGAAGTTGATGTACTAACTTACCCCAACAGGGCCCATGTGATTTTTGTCACTTCATCTCCTAAGGTTAGATTTTTGGATGTCTAGGGTTTTGGAATTCATATTTATTGTAAAAATTCCTACAGAGCATCATTGTACTCATCTTCTTATGAATGAGCGTAGCCATCACATCTCTTATCAGAGATAAGCTGCCACCATTCTAGCAAGCTTGTTTTTAGTCTACATTTTACAATTTTCAGCATATTTCTTATTTAATAGAAATATGTATCTCTATGTTAATATTTGTTATTTTTCACTGTATCTCTGTGTTAATATTATAAATCCATGGTTTCATTTCGTTCTTCTCATAAATCCGAATCATTTGGATACCTTCTTTTTCACCCATACACAACACTAGGAGTATAATTCTCTCAGTGTTCTTTCATGTCGGCAAAGACGTTGCAGTCCAAACATCAGTTATACATGGGAAAACCATTATGCACTTGGATGGCACTATATCCCTTCCATTTCCAGACACATAATGGACTCACACATGGTCATCCCTAATGGAATTCGTTGTTATAGCATGAATATATCTCCTGACTTGACCTGGTTATGATCTCATAACCAACATAACATAATATGCAATTAAATTTCTCATAGATGCATTGAATAATTACACAACATGTGCATACTCAAGGCCCTCTTCCTTTACATCAATTTCAAATATTTAACTTTAACTGAGGGAATTCTTACCTCAATTCCCATCATCATTTTTTTTTTCAACATAAGCAATCAAATGCACACCTGCATAGCTTTTATCAAATTACCCGATGTTACCTGATCATTTGATATTTTGTAGAAGCTCGCCAACTCCATTCACCAATCCTCTTGGTCAACACTCTTACCATCCTCCTTGTCTTCATATGGATGGATTTCATAGGTAGCAACGTCATCAACATCGTTTCCAACCATTCTATAAAAAATTTCCTAGATACACAACCCATCATTAGTATTATTCAAATATCACAACATCATTATTGCATATATATATATATA
>JZKD02S0890716.1:0-14069 GCA_000966675.3 Picea glauca | reverse complement strand
ATATTTTGGAATGGTGTCGCCTTTCTCCATCTTGATCTTCCTGAGTTTATCTTTGAGCGCCAATTTCCTATGGTCGCTACTGTTTTGGAACAGATCTTTCAAAACCTTCCACATTGCATATGGTGTGGTTTCCCATGGAGACTTGAGACAATGTGGTCTCGTACTCCCTCCAACAGAATCCTCCTTTCCTTCACTACTTTCTTTTTCCATGCATCAAGATTTGTAGTATCTGTCACATTCAACTTAGGAACATCTGCGTGAATGTAACCCTTCAAGTCATTGTCTTTGAGTACTGCTTCCATCCTGTCCTTCCAAGCGATGTAGTTATATTTTCCCTCGAGTGCATACTCCAACCTCAATCCATTGAAAGACATTTTGATCTTGATTCAGTTGTCACACCAAGAAAATCTTGCAAATTCGAATGTTATCCAACCACCAAAACTCAACCCCTGCAATCCCTCTTCCCTGGGAGGTTCGCACCCCACCTGAGAGTAGCCTGAGGGAAGTTCACACCCTGCCTGTGTGTAGCCTATGAACTTTCCTGGGAAGTTCGCACCCTTATCCACTGTAGCCTGCGATAATGCTCAAGAATTTCACACCCTGCTCTACTGTTAGGGTGAGGGAAGTTCGCACCCTGCTCCACTGTAGCCTGTGAGAATGCCAATGAAGTTCACACCCTGCCTTTGTCTAGGGTGAGAGAATTGTTGTTCTTGAAAACAATGAAATTTTTAAGTACTAGAGTTCGCACCCTACTAGAGACAGAACCTGTGAGAATGCAATTATGGTCGCACCTCACTTCCGTAGCTCTGTGGCCTTAGTGGCTCTGATACCATGTAGAAATTTTGATACACTTAATGTATTCCTGCGATTCTCCTAATCTAACAATTTCTGCTATTGTTAAATACATAATCGCTTCTACTATTATTCTTACGGATTAATTAAACCACGATCACAACCATGAGCACAAAGTGAAATATCAATAACACATAACACATAATTTTTACCGGGAAAGCGTAAAGCTAAAAACCCCACTATCATATATTATGTATATCATGAATCATGAAACAATCTCATACAAAACTCCAAGAGCTCTCAGTAAAATACAATCATCTCACACTGTCATACACAAATTAGCAAATATATGTGCCAATTTCCATGTCCAGGCAGCTTGCCTCCTCTACACAATCTCTGCAATTCGAATTCTCACAATGATCTTGATTATTCAGGATTGCCTAGCTTCCACATGCTCAATAAGCATATCCACTGCATGTGTGATCAAATCACAACTGATAGCCAAACTATCTCGTTCACCTGTTATCTCAACTGGGTCTCCACTGGATCTGACATGCATGTAGTTAACCATGGTGAATCTTCAGTTGCATGTGAGTTCACTGATTAACTGAAATCTCACTAGTGCATGTTTAGTTACAACTAGTACAACTGATCTTAACTCACTTAACTACACTTATAATTTTGTTACAAATCCAAATCACTTAGTTATGAATGAAATAATAGATTAATACTTATTTTCCAATTTATTTGAGGGAAAAATAAATTAGACACATGTTTCTTGTTGACTTTTCCGACGGTTTGTGTTGGGATTGTCCCATATTGCATGGGCCCTCAACCAGGTGACCAAGGGTAGTGGCAGGGAAAATTTTGTGTGGGGTAAGGAACAACAATGAAAATTCGATGATATAAAGCATCGCTTATGCTCAGATCCAGTAATCTCCTTGCCTGATCTACAACAACCATTCAAGATTGAGGTTGGTGCACCTGACTATGTTGTAGGCGCAATTCTCATTTAGCAAGGTCGTCTAGTGGCATACAATAGTGAGAAACTCTCAGATACTGTCTGTAAATACCCCACCTATGAAAATGAGATGTATTCCATCGTAAAATCCTGTCGTCAATGGAAACATTAAATTATGGGAAAGGAGACGATCATGCACACTGATCACAAGCCTCTGTAGTTCAAATAGACATAGGGGAAATTGCATAACGACTGCCATCAGAAGTGGTCCACCTACTTGCAATAGTTCCATATCAACATCAAGTATAAGATAGGGATATCAAATCGTGTTTTTGACTTCCTTAGATGACCTCCCATGGCTGCCCTCACCATTATGCTCCATTCCTGTGGACATGAGGCATCTGAGTGGCCCCAACTTTATTAGCAGGATCTATACTTCTCCACCACCTATCATCTCTTGGGTACAGGCGCGGTTGTCACCAATTTTCACATCCAGGATGGAATATTATGCCATATGGGCCATCTTTGTGTTCCTACAAGTGAGCGTGCATATATTATTTGGGAATCCCACTACAATATGATAGTAGGACATTTTGGCTGGAGAAAACTGTGGCCATTCTTCAGAAACATTTTTATTGGCCAAAACTCTGACATGACATCAACAAGTATATCAGATCTTGCACTGCCTGTGCCATTGCCAAGCCAACCATCAAGAAGAAAGGCTTATACACTCCTCTTACTACTCATAATAAGCCTTGGGAATCCATCTCAATGGATTACATGTCTGGCCTTCCATCCTCCAAGTAAGGCAATGACTATGTATTTTGTGGTCGTTGATCGGTTTTCAAAGATGGTCATCCTCACAACCTACAAGAAGAATATCACAATGATATATACTGCCAATATCTTCTTCGAATGGGTGTGGGTCTCTTTTTGGATACCACATACCATCATCTCCGACTGGGACAACAAGTTCCTCAACACATTTTGGTCAAGTCTCTGGTCACTGTTGGACACCAAGCTCACTAAATCCACTTCTTTCCACCCTAAATAGATGGACAAACAGAGGTCATCAATCAGATGATTTTGCACATCCTGCGCATGTACAACTCTAAGCATCCACATACATGGGATGAGAGTCTCCCCTATGTTCAACATAGTTACAGTAGGGCTCTCCATAGTTCCATTAACCATAGACCATTTCAGGTGGGGATGGGATTCCAACCCTTGGGTCCTATTTATGTTTCACTACCTCTTGCCATCACACATACAAACTCTTCCCATGTTCAGTCTAAGATCGACAAAGCCACCAGATTCATTGAGTGGATTCAACACATCCACCAACAGCTCCAGGAGATTTTTCAAAAATCCAATTCTAAGTACAAGCAACTCCATGATCAACATAGGGTACCGCACCAGTACCACACCATTTTCAGGTTGGAGAAAAATTCTGGCTACATTTGGATAAGTAGCATCTCACAGGGCCCCATTGGAATCTCCACCCACTTCTCTATGGGCCTTACACTATCACCAAGGTTGTGGGTAGCAATTATTTTGAGCTCAACACTCCACCATTCCTCGGCTTGCACCCAGTGTTCAATGTGGACCTCCTTCAGCCATATTTTCCACCATTAATGGACACCTCAAAGATCGCAGAATAGTTGACACTAGCAGAGATCAACCCTAACTGCATGGAACAAGCATCCACTGATCATATAGTGGACACACAAGTCAAGTGCACTCACCAACAAAGGATCCAACTTTATCGGGTTGACAAGGCATGACAATTCCTCCACCAAGGCAAGTGCCTCACCCAGGGCCAAATCCAACAAAAGTTTCCTCACCTGATGGGGAAAATCAACTCAATGGAGACCATTGCTTCCTAATGGGGGAGGATTGATCCAGGTGGGTATTGGTGGCCACCCACCTATTCCAACTATCTCCTCTTGTCCATTTTTAGTTCAACACATTCTTCTGTAATTCTTTGTAATTGTGGGTTCTACACTTATGGGGTTGTCTAAATCCCTACACATCTTCCAGGTGGATATTGGTGGCCTCTCCCCTAATCCAACTGATCTATTTTGTATGTTTTCATGTCAACACATTTTGATGTACTTCTAGGGCCGTTTTGGAGCCCTAAACAGTGTTTGTTTGGATCTCCACAATTAAACTGTAGATGGAGTCAAAGTTTGACGACGTAATGTGTAGTTCTCTAAAAGACATTTCCAACAGGCTATCGCGTTCCTAAAATGAAGGTCGTATGAAAAATTTATGACCCCGGGAAGTTGAGGTACCAACTTACCCATAGGGGCCCACATGAATTTTGGTGTTTCACCTTCTAGGGTTAGGTTTTTGGATGTCTATGGTTTTGGAATTCATGAGTAATAAAAACAATGCCTCTAGAGCCTCATTGTAATCACTCTTCTCGAACGAATGTGCATAGTAGTCACATCTCTTCTCAGAGTTAACTACGACCATTCAAGCAAGTGTTTCAGTTATGAAGTTTTACAGTTTCATCCTATTTCATTTATTCAATAGAAGATATTGTTCACTGGATATATGTGTTGTTCTTCATATCTTTGTGTTTATTGTATTCTATTTGTTAATCAATTCGCTCCGCTCCTAAATACGAATCAATGGGAGAAGCATGTTAAGCCCTAGACAAAGCCCCATGTTATGTATAAAACCCCTTATTAAGCCCTAGATATTGAATTATTACATTTCTAGTGTTATATTTTTCTTATCTCATTATAGCTCATCTTGTATATTGAATATATTTTAAAAGGAGGTTTCTCCCTTGAAGTGGATTGTTATTCATTAATTTTTCTATCATTCTCAAGGCATTGGTTCATAACACATAATTTTACCTTCTGAACCTCCATGATCATGTGATGATGTGGGGGGGGGGGTGCTAGAACCTCAGGTTATGATGGTTCATCAGACCTCTGCTAGAGATATTCAATTGATTTAATGACTAATAGATAGTTGGTTGAGAAATCAACTAACCGAAAGTTGGTCACATGGTTGAATGACAACTAGAGACAATCGATCATGCGATCGAATAATAGTTGGAGATAATCGGTCGAGCATGCAACTAGCCACTGAAGACAATAATTTGGGAGATCGACTAGCATTCATAGATAGATAGTTATTGGATCAACCAATTGAGAAATCGACTACGTATTGGATTACTAGATGGTCGGGTCGACTAGGAAAGTTGAGTAATCAATGAGACAACGAATATTTTCCAAAATCCATTGCAACCACTGTCTATTATATGTGGACCAAATATTACCCATTTCAAGGAAATTGGTTAGATAAGAAGACTATAAATAAATGATCTCATGGGTTGATGATATATGAGATGTGATGTATTCAATGATTCATTGTGATGTTCTAATCACAATGCACTATGCTTAAGCACTTAGATGGTGTCTTTAGATGCCATCAATATTCTTGGAGTATAATTCCTTATTTTATTTCTATAGATTCTATTTTTCTCTTATCAAGGCTACCTCTAATCCCAATAGGTTGTGTGTGGGTTATTTGGAGTAGGATATATTATTCTATAAAGAGTTATTATGTAAGTCATCTCTAGTATATCTTTGGGAGTTGTTCTCTGTGTCAACTTCTTGTGTACAGTTTGTGTACTTTGGTTTATCCTGATATATTGATACATAACATTTGGTATTAGAGTGGATGATATTTAGGTTTGGCTCCTTCAAATACGTCATCTTAATTTTTTTTTCTCCAAATTTTGTTTATGTTATCTTTGGTGAGACAATTTTTTAGGATTTCATAAAATACATATCAAATTACATTGAACGAAAATTTCTTATTCTATTTCACTATACTTTAGGATTTATAGGCTATGGAAGTTAGGATTTTTTACTAGTTTTATGACTAGTCTCAAACAAGTGTTGTCAGTAAAATAGTTATATCTAAAGACTAGATAACTCCAAATTGAGTGTCACTAGTTTCATTAAAAAGAATATAAATCAAGGTGGTTCAAATAAAAATTTCAATCTTGGAAGTGAAATATGGGTGTCAGGTGATGTGGAAATCCATACAAGTTCTGTCTCCTAAAATAGAGAAAAAACAACAAGTTCTAGTAATGAAAGAACAACTTTCTATTAGAAGGTAAAAATTGAATGGGAGCCTGAAGATAACATCATGTAAAAATTTCTAGCAACATATGCTTATAATTGGTGAAGTTGTGATAGTTGGAAGGTTGGCCAACAAGACAAACTCCAAATTAGGGTTTTAAAAGGTATGTTGACTTAATTTGCATAGAATTTGACTAATATGTTTGAGTGGGGTGTTTCAAAATCATTGGAAAGAGGAAACACAAGAGGATGTATACAAAAAAGGATCATAACTATTTGGGATTATTATTATTAAGATAGTGCACCTAGAATTTGAAGGTTTTGGTTAGACCCCCAAGAAAGAACTAAAGGAAATACCTTAATTTAGAGGAGGTGAATATGAAACACATCCTATGGAATTACTAAGGATTGCAAAGGAGATTCAATCCCTTAATGAAATATTGGTGAAGGAGGTTAAGAAATTAAAATAATAAAAGGATGAGTCAATGAAAAAATTGGAAATAAAGATGAATAAATCAAAAGGTTGCATAAGTATAACCAAGGTTGTTAACGTTGTTAATAATATGAAAAATAATCTACAAGGGTATAAATCAAAGAATAAGCATGAAGATTCTACCAGAACAATTAAAGAGAATACTACCAAATACAAGAGAAAAATTTCAAGAATGTTGAAGAAGCCCTAAATATCGATGAGGTAAAATAAAAAATGCAATCTAGAATTGAAGAAGGATGTAATAATTTGATGGATGGAATTGCATTGTAGTGTTAAAGGGAGAATGAATCTAATATTTAATAAGGTCATCAAAAAATACTTGAAGAAGTTGAGCTCTAACTCGAGGATGTGCATATCAAATATGATGGTATTATCTCAAAGGCTAGAGTAATCAAATACCAAGCAAAGAGGATAGTGGATGCTAGTATCTCTGAAAAGAACATTGATGATATGGGTGTGTAGGATGAAGGAAAACCATCAAATATGAAACCATATTGACACCCTCGTTACCAATAAATTTTATAAGAAAGACAAGAATATTGATATCAACATTACCAAGGAATAGTATGGAATAGTCAACCATATTCATGGAACAAGGCATCACATAACCATAATTTGATAGTATATTATTAGAGACCACAATAGATATTAGAAGTTACGATGAAAACATGTGGAATCTAAGGAAATAAAAATATGTGACAACCAACTATCAAGGATTAAGGCCAAAAAGTATTCAATTTGGATGGATCATCATCCTAAATAGAAAGATAGTCAGAATATAAGGAAATCCTATTAATTTTTTTCTTCACATGTTAAAACATTAACTACAAATATTTGAGAACAAATATTTTTGAAGGAGGGTACTATGAAATGAGTTCAAGAGGGGTAAATGTGGGGTTAAATGAGTACGTAATGGGGTACATTCATATATAATAGAATTTTTCCTATTAAAAGGATCACATGTGCATTGTGTGATAAAAGGTATATATAGAGATCAATATAATCAATATTGGGACATGAACACACGATTTGGTTATGTGGTTGTAATTGGGTTATTTGGAAGAGGTTATCCTATGGGTTAACATGTGAATATGTGTAACACTTTTCAAGTGAGGCATGGTGAGGGAAACACGATAAGGTCACACGAAAGTTCAACAAGAATCTAGATCAACATTTTTATAAACTCTACTCTAAGATATTTTTATAAAAACTCGACCAAGAGTTTGTGAGTTTCTATCTAACAGGGGTATTAAAAACTCTCAGACTAAGTTTATTAATCTCTCATCCGAGAGATTTTAAAAATCTCGTCCAAGAGTTTTTAAAACTCTCAATTGAAATGTTTTCTTAGTTGAGAGTTGTTGATCAACCATAACATCAAGTTCTATAATTCTTACTAGAAATTTGTAATTTCAACAAGGGCAAACCCCTACAATTTTTTAAGATCATTTATTAGACCTACTGTAAATGGATTCATCTTTGAATCTAGTTTGTAATGATACAAGATTTTTCAATTTTTGTTAAGAATTTATATTTTTTAATAATTTTGTTGTAAATTTTATTTCTTAAGAATTTTAGTGTTCTCAAAATCACGTAAAATGGGAATTCAATATTGTCAAAATCACAATACCAAAATAATAGAAACAATCGTTTTGCACTTCCTTTCATTGTCCCCTTAAAAGGTTGTTTTTAGTTTTAATGGTAATAATCAAACAAGGTCCTTGGAATTTTGGTGCTATATTTTGGAGGTCCTTGTCACTGAGAGATGTTTTCTTATAGGGTTGGAGATGGAGAAATGTTTGACAACATTTTTGAAAAGAACTCTTAGAGTGATGTTTATCTACATGCTCCTTCATTTTATTTTGAGACAAAACTAGATCATCCTTAAACATGTGAAGAATGTCTATGTACATATGTTGAGTGTGTGATCCACTTCCTGAATCGTGGATGTGTTATTAATATGAAGCCACTGAAGGAGTATTTTTCCCATAGATAACTTCATATGGTGACATTTTGGTAGTATGTACTAAGTGGTATTGTACCACCATTCAAAGGGGGATCCATTGAACCCATTGGTGCTACCTATCTAATGAAAAAAAATGTAAATAAATTTCAAAAGACTTTTTGACCACCTCTATTTGAACATCTATTTGGGGATGATAAGTTGTGCCCATTTTCAAGTGTGTTCCTTGTTGTTTAAACAACTCTTGCCAAAATTTGGTAGTCAAAGTAGGATCATGATTAGACATAATGGATTTAGGCATACCATGTAATTTTAAAATATGATCCTTGAAGAATTCAACCATTGGCGATGGCATAAATGGATTTGTAAGCCAAAAAAGTGAGAATATTTGGAAAAATAATCAAATACAACCATGATGAATTTTTTTTGTCAACATTAAGGAGGCCCACTATAAAATCCATGGAAGCGTTAGTCCATATAGTGGCAGGGATTGGTGGTAGTTGTAATACCTTAAGGGTATTGATTTCTTTATCATTGTTCATTATATATGATGGTGAATTGGTCTGTTGTCATTTGGAGTGGTGTTAGAAGTTAATAATAGGGTGAAAATATATTATAATACTATGAGGGATATAGTGGAAAGAACATATGGACACACTTTCCACTTATAGTAAAAAAATCAATCCAATGAACCTAGGAACTAGGTTATATATTTAATGTACTTCAAGCATTTTCAAAGCAATGGGAAATGGGACTTGAAATAATAAACTTGTACAATCACAAAAAAATCAATTAAAAATTAGTAATATTAAACATGTTTATCACTGTGCACACACACACACACAATAGATACAAAATTACCAAATTAAAATTCATGTTTTTTTTTTGTAAACAAAGAGAAAACCTTGTATTATATCATCATAAGTGTACATATGTATATCATTTGGCAACCACCTATTCCACCACATAAGGGAAACCAGAACAGGCGGCTCCAAACGGTGGTATGACTATAATGGCAGAGTTTCAGTTTACAAAATTGGAGCGAAAGCTGAGAATTTTAATAGGAGATTCATTCCCCTTAACTAGCCTAGGGAAGACTTCTTTTAGAGTCGCCATTTATATGATGGTTACAAAACTGTTAAAAAGAGTAAAAATAAAATCACTATTCATTCTGAAAATGAGAATTGACATGAACAAGAGATAGGGGTGGGCCACATCAAGCCTTTGGGGAACCTAGACGTCCATGGACGGTGTAGGTTGGGACAAACTTATGCTTGTAGGTGGGGCAATGATATTGAGAAGGGGCGTCTGATAGTTCTTCGTACAACATATCTAGTCACTGATGGATGGTGCTTTGGTTGTGCGCTTTCTCATCCTACTGCTGCCGGATGTGAAAGAGAAGCTCCAAGTGCTCTATTGCGAGATGAAACTTGTGGTGTGAGTTGTTGTCAGCACCACCATTGCCTTCTTCAACACTGAACTTGCCTGTGTCTTCAACACCATCATTTCCATTGTTAGCCTCGTCATTACCCTCTTCATCACTGACCTTGCATGTGTCTTTCCCATCTCCTGTTAGTTGCCAACTTGGGGGAATTTCCTCCTCCACAATGCAGCCCTTCCCACCAGCGTGGCTGAAATTAGCGGGAGGTGGAGGGGCTCAGAGTCGTGGGGGACCCTTGCAAATGAACCAGGCTTATGCCAGGTTGGGGACGAGGCTCAACCTCTTCCACCTTCATGCCCGAATGTTGAGGTGACGAAAGTTCTTCTGTTTTGGTTGTGTTGGGGAAAGATGAAGCGAGTTGGGATGGTTGAGGAGAGAGCTCAGTTGGGGACAGGGTTTCTAATTTGGGAATGCGTAAGGGAGGTTGAGCTTGATTCTAGGGTGAGGTGGATGGGTTTTCCTCTTTTGGAATGTCTAGGGTGGATTGAGCTTTACTGGAGGGTCTACAGGGTTCGCTGAAATGAGCTATCAAGGCTCTCTGAGAAGTTGTGAACTGATTATCTCGAGTGAAGGGATTTTTGTTCCTGGTGGAATGCGTAGGCTTACCTCTATCACGGGGAATTGTGAGAACTAGGGAATGAGGGTGATGATGGTCTGAGGAAATACAGAGATTGCACTAGAGGTAAGCGAAGAGGCGAGGAGGGCCAAGAAGCCTATAACAGAGGTGGTAGCTATCAAACATCAGGTGAGAGTAGCCGCCTTGGTCAATTTTAATGTCGCTAAGTGCCATTGAAGTCCCTCCCATCACCATTGAAGCCTGACAGGATTGGTTCGAGCATCTAGTACCAGTGGCCTGGCTGGAGCGCTCCTCCATGGGCTTTTGCAGGTGCACTGAGTTAATATCCCCTATGGTGTATTCCATGGGGAGTTAATAGCGTCGGGGGTGGTAGCATGGGGTATTAACTCTCCCCTCCAGCTGCTCCTACCACCTGTCCCCCCTCTCTTACTATTTGTCACCCCATCTAGGTCAGGGTAGTCTCTTTGAGCCAACTCCTGGCATTGAGTCCAAATTATTGAGCTCTGGAACCGTCCAGGTATAGCGAGGGTGATTTTTTGAGTGAGGTCCACCCCAACATTAGCAAGTTTGTCAACCACTTTGTTTGTGTCTCTCTTCACATGAGAGGTGATGATAGTTAGAGAGGGTATTAGTAATTCTTGAAAGATGTATAGAGGGCCCAGTAGGCACCAGCTTGGGGTGATCTTTTCCGAGTTTGTGCCATTGATGATTTTGGAAGCTAGCTCAATTATAACCTTTGAGTCTCCTTCGATGATGAGACAGGTGAGATTTTGGTCCAGGGCTAGTTGGAATCCTTTAATCATGCCCCAAATCTTCATCAAGTTGTTGGTATCATGTCCCAGGTTTTCTGCAGTTATGTTGTGTATTCTGCCAAGATTGTCCCTTATTGTTGCACCCACCCCAGAGGGGCCTGAATTGCCTTTTGAAGCTCCATCAAAATTGATTTTTTGGAAGCGAGGAGGGGAAGGGGACCAGATTGAGGGACTAGCCAGAAGGGAAGAGGGGGGGGGAGGGGGGGGGGAAGAGGTAGAAGAGAGCTTGAGGCCCCAGGATTTAAGAATTAGGAGTTCTGCAGGGTCAAAAGGTTGGTCATATTTAGTCCAAGGTTGTAGCTAGAGGGTTTCTTGAAGGTCCAGGAGGATGGTGGAACAAAGGATAGTGGGGGTGGAGGGTGTTGCATTCAAGATACTCCTGTTGCGTTCTTTCCAAAGTTGCCAAACTATGAAGCATGGTAGGAGTTTCTAGATCCTATTGAGAATTTGTCATTTGTAAGGTCCTGGTCCCCAATTTTTTATTGTGTTTGTGATATTGCTCTGATCTCAATGAGTTCTCCACAGATGTTGAGTGGCATGATCCCAAATATTAGCACTGGTGGTGAAACTGTTGAGAAGGTGTTCCATGGTCTCCTCGTCTTTATTGTATAGATGGCAGATCGAGGGGCCAATAAAGCCTCGTTTTCCAAGATTATCCCAGGTTAAGATCATGTTCTGTAAGAGGAGCCATAGGAAAGTGGAGATTTTTGGCCAAAATTTTGACTTCCATACCGCGATCCAGATTGGATCCTTTGGTATGGATTGAAAACCCTCCTGTAGAGCATATCCTTATTTGAGAGTAAAGTTGTTGTTGGGTGAGTGACCCCATCTGATTATGTCTGGGGCATTACTGACTCAAATTCTTCGAGGAGCGAGCGCCTAAGTCCAGTTCTACAAGTTGCAGTTTTTTGTTATCTAGAGGTTCTGAGGCGTGGACTTCTAGGTTCTCTAGGAAAGATTGTTTAGATTCTTTATCCACATGTCAGCTACTTTAGTTGTGGCAAGGTTTTGTATGTTGTTTTCATAGTGTTACATAGTTTCATCAGATTGAAGGCGGGGAAAATGCTGCCAAGCATCAGTCCAAAACCTAGCATTTTGACCATTGTTGATTTCCCAGAAGGCATGCTCCTGGATTAGTGGTATGTTCCTCTAGGCAACATTCCAAATGTTGGAGCCTTGAATTTTATCTTACATTCAGATCCAGTGTGATTGTTGGATGTCTGGTGTGTATTTATGTTTCCAAATATGGGCCCATATTTTTGTGGTATTTTTTATCCATCTCCACCAAATCTTTGCTCCCATAGTGTTATTGAGCTTGCCAGGATCTCTAAGGCCAAGACCCCCAGGGCTTTGGGTTTGCAGACTTTTTTCCCATCTGACTAGAGCCCATTTCTTGTCTGGGTTGTGGCCATGCCAAATGAAGGTTCTTTGAATATTTCATATTTTATTTATGACTGATTGGGGGGTAGTGATCCGAAAATGGATCCAGAAGCCTGATAGGGCTTGAAAAATGCTCAAAAATAAAAGTGCTCGGAATGCGACGAAACCTATGCCATTGCGTCCATCTCGTCTTCCTGATTCCGGTGGTATATTTACTTCATCAAACAGAGTCCGTATGGAGAAGATATCGCGTTCTGTCCGAAAAGTCAAACAGGCAAAAAAGGGGGATGACTGTACAGTCCGTACAGTCCACGTGGCACGTTCGTACAGCTGACGTGGCATGTCCGTACAACTGACGTGGGACAACCAGGAGGCGACACGTGGCATCACCAGGACGCGACATGTGTCAGGTGAATTTGGCATTTTCGGCGTACGATTGGACCGGTACGGAGGTGACACGTGTCACCACTTACAGGGTGACACATGGCAGGATGATGTCAGCATGATGATGTGGCAGCTGACGCAGCAAGTGACTGGGTTGTACGGCTAGGACACATGGCAGCATGGCAAAGAGACAGGTGGCGTACGGCGGGCTGATGTGGCACACACGTGGGCCAATGACAGGCCGACACGTGGCATGTTTCCACTGGTTGGTAAGGGTGCCACGTAGCCCAGTCATGGGCTGCCACGTGGCACCCCATTATTGGTTCGTTGGTTTGTAATACAAAACTTGTTTTGGCTCGGCGGGGAATTGAACCCACGGCCTGCATGCGGGCAATGAACTAAGGAAATCGGGCTAACCGGCCGCTCGGCGGTTGGTGCTTGTTTAACAAACGGTGTAATATGTATTTAAATTTAACCGAAAGTTTGAACCGGCGGGAAAAGGGCCGGGGCCTAGCCCCAGCTCCCGGTTCAACGTATTACAATATGATCGATCGTTCAGGCCACGGTTCAAACAAACGGCGGGAGTTGTTAGCCACGGGTCCTATTCATTTGCCACACGACCCGGGGCCTTATCACTACAAACGCGCAGGGGGTTCAAACGGTTAGCACGCGGTTCTACCAACCCACCACAAGACCAGGAGCTGTCCAACATGGGCGCCGAGTGGGAGATCATGTTGTTAGCCGTGGCCATATGGCGTGCCACATGACCGGGGCAGGTGCGAGGAATAGGGGCCCGCGCTATGGCGCGTGGCCTTATGGCATGGCATGTGACCAAGTAAAGGGGGCCGCGCCCTGCATTTGGGGGATGCGCCCGATTTATGCCCAATAACTTTATATTAGTGGGTTTTTATAACAGAATTTTGGTTTTTCTTTGTTAATTATTATGCCTATTTTTGTTGGATTTCTTCCATTTTTGGGGGATATTGGGCATTTTTGGAGGCCAAATTCTTGGAGGAAGTTGGGGATATGAAACCAAATCCTTTGCTATATAAACCAAGCATGTTTGAGGCCAAGGGACAGTCATTCAGAGCAGAGTTATGCTGAAGGAAAGCCAAGCCAAAGTCAGTTTGATGCAGGGAAGCCTTTGAGGTGGAAACGTTGTC
>JZKD02S0890649.1:231818-246849 GCA_000966675.3 Picea glauca | reverse complement strand
TTGTACCTTCACCTACAGATCTGCAACAATTGGCAGCTCACAAGACGAAGGAAGTGAGGGCCAAACAGATGATCATGGATGCCATAAAGGATCATTTGATCCCTCATATATGCAAGACAAAGACAACAAAGGAAATGTTCGATGACCTGGTAAGACTCTACTGAAGTGAGAATATAAACAAAAAGATGATATTGTGAAACAAACTGAGATCCATAGAGAGGACCAAATTAGAATCAACCACCACTTACCTTATGAAGGTCACGTAGATTCATGATCAACTTGCAACAATTGGGGGAAGGTTGCAGATGCAGAGCTAGTGAACATGGCATTGAATGGATTCTAAGCTTCCTGGGAACCATTTGTCAAAGGTATTTGTGCTCATGAGAACCTTCCTAACTTTGAAACGTTGTGGGAGGACTGTATCCAAGAGGAGACTCGGATAAAGTCAAAGGCCAGCAAGAAGGGCGGTGATGAGAACCTAGCCCTATTTGGTTAGACAAATAAGGGTAGAGGTAAAGGACCCAACAAAGGTATGGGAAAGAGTGAGGAGTCAACCTCACAGCTAGAAAAGGACTTGAGTAAAATCAAGCACTTCATTTGTCATAAGCATGGTCATTATATATGTATCGCAGTGTCCAGATAAAAAAAAGGGTGAAGGGAAGCAACAACAAAAGCAAGTAACAACCTCTACAGAAACTTAGATGAACAAGTTTGCTCCCAAGTTCAAGAAGGATCTCTTGATGGTATCTTGCCTTTCTACCAACATGGTTCCGAGGAATCCATGGTACATGGACAATGGGGCATCTCGTCATATGACATCATCTCATTAGTTTTTTTTAGTCTAACAAAGTAGGACTCAAGAGTACAAGTTCAACTTGGTGATGATGCCAAGTACCCAGTAGCAAGAGTTGGTACTATTCCCTTTCAACTTGAGTCAAGTAACTCTTTAGATTTTGACGATGTCTTGTTTGTTCCAAGTCTCAAAAAGAACTTGCTTTCGATATCAGTGATGGAGGATAAGGGCTTTGCAATTGAGTTCATGAACCAACATGTCCTCATCAAACTGAAGGAACCTAGCCCAAATACAACACAAGTAATAAGGGTTAGAGAAGGTAATCTTTACAAGTTATAGGGTCAACCTGTTTGAGCCCTGGCTCATAACAGTGACAACTTGTGCAAGTTGTGGCACAAGTGAATCGGGCACCTACATCATAGAGCATTGCCTATTATGAGGGAGATAGTCCCAAGTCTTCCAAAGTTCAACATTGAGTAGCATGGAGTATGTAGAGGGTGCATACTTGGCAAGCATGCCAAGGTTGCTTTCCCAAGCAGCGAGCATAGGTCTAAAAAGATTCTAGACATAGTGCATTTAAATGTTTGTGGACTGATGTCAGTAGCATCAATTTCAGAAAGCATGTACAATGTTTCCTTCATTGATGACTTCTCTCCCAAAACATGGATCTATTTCCTAAAGACCAAGGATGAGGCCTTTAGCATGTTTCAAGAGTTCAAATCTCCAGTTGAAAACCAGACAAGGAAGAAGATCAAAGTCTTGAGATCAAATAATGGGGGTGAGTATACCTCCAAGGAGTTTGAGGGCTTCTGATCAACCCACAACAAAATGGGGTTGTAGAGCAAAAGAATCGATCCGTCATAGGGGCCTACTAAGACCATGATTCATGACTAGGACTTGCCGATGTTTCTTTGGGCAGAAGCATGCAACACAACAATCTACATCCAAAACTGATGTCCTCATAGGATCTTGGAGGACAAGACACCAAAGGAGGCATTCATTGGTTCGAAGTTGGAGGTGAGTCATTTTGGAATCTTTGGTTGTCCAATTTATATGCATGTATTGATATAAAAGAGGACTAAGTTGGAACCCTCCAACATGAAGGGTTTATCTGTAAGTTATAGTGAGACTTCAAAGGCCTAAAAGGTCTATATTCCATAGTAGAGGAAGACAGTAGTGAGCAAGGATGTAAAGTTTGAGGAAGACTTTGCATCCAAGAAGTCCCATGAGCCTATTCCAGTGACAGAGGATCAGTAGATGGAAGCTCTGAAGGTTGAGCTCGGGTCACCAATGACTTCCAAGAGGAGGCATTCATTGGTTCAAAGTTGGAGGTGAGTCATTTTGGAATCTTTGGTTGTCCAATTTATATCCATGTATTGATATAAAAGAGGACTAAGTTGGAACCCTCCAACATGAAGGGTTTATTTGTAAGTTATAGTGAGACTTCAAAGGCCTAAAAGGTCTATATTCCATAATAGAGGAAGACAGTAGTGAGAAAGGATGTAAAGATTGAGGAAATCTCTGCATCCAAGAAGTCCCATGAGCCTATTCCAGTGACAGAGGATCAGGAGATGGAAGCTTTGAAGGTTGAGCTCGGGTCACCAGTGACTTCCAAAGCAATACAACAACCTTTAGGTGAACAGGAAGAGACAGTAGCCCCTTCCACTTCTATTAAGAGACCTTGATGGTTCACTCAAACATTGAGGGATGCTCAAGAGTATGTTAAGGCTCCTAGGAGCACATTTAGAGGCAATAGACCTCTAAAGAAGATTCCAGACTACATGGCATTAATGAGCAACATCATAGATTCCAAGCTTTCCAACTTTTAAGAGGAAACAGACCAACAAGTATGGCGAGATGCCATGGTAGAGGAGTACACCTCCATCATGAAGAATGATGTTTCGGACATAGTGCCAAGACCGAAGGGGAAGTCAACAGTGAGTTCCAAGTGACTCTACAAGATCAAGCATGCAGCAAATAGCAACATTGAAAAGTTCAAAGTGAAGTTCATGGTGAGCGGGTTCTCCCAAAAAGAGGGAGTGGAAATGAGGAGACATTTGCTCAAGTCGCCAAGTATACTTCCATTAGAGCAGTCATGTCCTAAATTTCACTTATGGGATGGATGATACATCAAATGGATGTGAAGACAGTTTTCCTTCATGGGATCATTGAGGAAGAAGTGCACATAAAGCAACCTCGGGGCTTTGATATAAAATGGGAAGAAATCCCATGTTTGCAAGCTTAAGAAAGCCTTGTATGGACTCAAGCAGGCAATGAGAGCATGGTATTCTGAGATAGATGGATATTTGTAGAGCATGGGCTTCACCAAAAGCGAAGCAAATCCTAACTTATATTATATATTTGTTGGGACTTATCTGCTTATTTTGATGTTGTATGTAGATGACTTGTTTCTTACGGGTGCAAAGAAGCTCATTGTAGGGCGCAAAGCAAACATGGCAGTTGAGCTTGAGGTGAAGGACATCGACATGATGCATTACTTCTTGGGGTTGGAGATTTGGCAGAGACCAAAGGAGATTTTTCTTAGGCGAGGTAAATATGCAGTTGAGATCCTAAAGAGGTTTTGAATGGAGGACTGCAAACCTATGGCCACACACATGATCGCTAATTTGAAGAAGGCGATAGCTTCAAATTCAAAGTTGGTGGATCCCACATTGTACAGGAAACTAATAGATTCCTTGATGTATTCGATCAACACCAGACCATATATATGTTTTGCAGTGAACACTTGGAGTCAATTCATGATGGAGCCAAGGCAAGAGCATTGGGTAGCAGCAAAACATGTGCTCATATATTTTGAGGGGCACAATAGAGTATGGTCTAAGATATCTTAGAGATAGGTGAAGTGAAGTTGCAGGGGTATTCAAACTCGGAAGTGAAGTTGCAAGGGTATTCAAACTCGGAAGTGAAGTTGCAGGGGTATTCAGACTCGGATTGGGCAGGTAGTGCAGCAGACAAGAAGAGCACCTCAAGGTGTTGCTTTAGCTTGGGATCAACAATGATATCCTAGTTCAACAAGAAGCAAACTTCTATGGCACTTAGCTCAACAATGGCAAAATACATGGTAGCCAGTACTGCTAGTTGTGAGGCCATTTGGCTTCGCAAGTTACTTGCAGGATTGTTAGATGAAGAGTTGGACCCCACAGTCATTTACTGTGATAATTAGAGTTGTATCAAACTCTCTAAGAATCCAATGTTTCATGATAGGTCCAAACACACAAAGAACATATATCACTTCATACAAGACAAGATTCAAAAGGGAGCATTGAAGCTCCAGTATATTCTCACAGATCAACAGGTCGCAGATATTTTGACCAAGCCCTTAGTAAAAGGGAAGTTTGAAGCATTCAGAGACAAACTTGGATCAATGCAAAATTCCTTCCTCCCTAAGCGAGAGTGTTGAGAAATGTATCTCGAGCAAGAACTTCTTGCATGGGTTAAATGTGAACATGCGGGAAGTGGTTTGAGACATTTCATTGGTGACCACTTTCAAAAGGTGATCACTAATTCTATCTTGTAATTTCACTTGAAAAAAAAAAGTGAAAGTCTTATGTTTTAAAGTCAATCAGTCTTAAGATTCTAAATGAAATGTTCTAGAAGTTCTAGAACAATAGTGACTTAGATTAGGATTTAATCTTAGTCGTACATCTCAAGATTGAGATAGGTGGCAACTAAGAATGAGGAGATTAGTTGCAAGGATTGTGGAGATTAGTTATCTTCTCTCAAAGCATAAATAAGACAAGATAGGAGAGATCTCACACACATGGGAAAAGAGCAAGAGAGCTAGAGTAAGGAAGAGTGCATCTGGAAGAGAAGAAGAACAAATATGCTAAAGAGACCAGCGAGTACAACAAGCCATACAATTCGTACTGCCCCTATAGCTATCTTTTCTTCATGCACTAGCCATACATCTTCATATCAGGTCATACACTTTCAAATCTAGCCATACCTTGTATGGATAGAGTGTGCTTCAAAGATTGAGAGGGAGAAAGAGCGATTTGTTGTCCAAGAAAGATAGAAATAGAGCAGGTTGTACTGTTGTAGTTGTACCCTCTTTTCACAGGTCATACACTGTTGTTTGAGGTGATTTTATTAATTGTACAGTTGTTGGTTCAAAGCAAGCTGAAGATCTCACCTTGTAAGCTTTGATCAAAGGAATGAAAAGCTTATTTGAAGGAGAAATCTCTATGTATGTGTTTTATTTCTTCCGCTATTCATTTTTCAATGATTTGTGTGATTGATGCAATGTTTGGAAATTTAATTTTATGTTGTTAAATAAATTATGTTTGAGTTATTTAGTCACTTTTAGTGTGAAAACATTAGGACACAATCACATAGGCTTGAAAAAATTACACTAAAAGGATAGAGCAAGGATACAAGAAGAATGGGATTTGATCAACCTTCTCCTTCCCTTGAATGGTAAGACTCCCAAATTATGAGGATTGCTCTACTGAGGTCATCGATCTGGGTATAGCATAAGTGGGAGGATCACTCTACTACTCCAATGTCTAGAACTCTTGCGCTTAAGTAAATTGAAAGCATAAAATGACATAATGTCTGCCAATTATAACATAATCTTTAGCCTTACATAAACTAAAGCCATAAAATAATCTCTCTACCAATTCATATAAAAGCCTTAGCCCATATTATAAAAACCCTCCATTTATAGTATAGGTTCCGCCTGTAATAAGGCTTGCCAAAGATAAAAGGCTTCATTAATGAGCAAGATGTTGGCGAGAAAACTCTAGATCTATATGAAAATGCTAGAGGCTACACAAGTTTATCATTCGAATTATTGGCTTTCCTCGATCGTGTGTATAATATAGTTATTCAACTACTCAATTCTATAAACCATCTTGAAAGACAAAAAGGGATTCTACAAGATTAATTGCAATATGTATTTCTTGCCCAAGGAGTACCAAGGGGGCTCACTATCATAAGCATTAATGCTCAAGTAGTCCAAAATGCCAAATAAAACATTAGAGTCTTTAAAGGAAGTGAGAGATGAAAAGTCTTAGAAGGGTCACCACATGGTAAACAACATGGTAAACCTAGGTGTAAATAATTCTGATCATTTAGTTTTTGAACATCGGATTCCATTGAAGACAAAGGTTCCTTTGTTTTCTAGAGTATATGGAGGGGCCAAGGATGTTGTAAGTATTTTCTAAAGCATAATTGCAACAAATTCATATTCAATCTCTCCTTTAGTAATCCCTTGATCAAGTTGATGCTTGATTAGATATCCTAATTTTGACAACCTTTGGAATCATGTTTCGATCTCTTTTAATCATGTTATTTATGGATTTTGTTTATGGAAACATTTGAAAATAAAGCCTTGGTACCATGATAGAATTTTTGTTTGGCATTAAACTCTTGATGGAAAATATATATTTTAAAACTCCTCAAGCATGTGTGTCCTAGCTTATCATGGAAGTGCATGCAAAATTGAACTAACTCGAATTTGAACTAAAGACTAGACCAAACTAACTTTGAACTAGATATGAACGCATGCATGTGCCCTCCTAATTGACCTCTACATAACAACAACTCACCTCTTAAAGCAACTAGTGTTGCACCTAGCTCCATCAATCATCAATGTTGTGTTCACATCTTGAGGTATGGATATGTTGTGTCATGATATGGATCTATTACCATCATTACGCCATGAGGAAGGAGAAACAACTACCGAGCACCCAAGTAAAAACTCTTGACACTCCCTCTTTCCAAGGAAGGTGTTCTCTACCAAGCCAAGTTTCCCACTCAACATCTTAAATTCCCCTTTCGCCCATGGCTTCGTCAAAATGACTACAACCTACAAATCTAAAGGAACATACTCTAGGATCACTACACCCGTCTAAACTTTATCCCCGAGGAAATGGTGTCGGATATATATGTGTTTGGAGCAATTGTGAAGCATTAGATTCTGAGAGAGTCTGATACAACTCTACATGTCACAATATACCTTGTGAAGCTAGATAGCTTCACAACTAGCAAAATTGGATGTCTTCTACTTTGCCATCTATAATAAACTTGTGAAGCCAAATAGCTTCACAACTAGCAGAATTGGTTGCCATGTACTTTGCCTCTATTGAACTAACTACCACTATTGCTTGCTTCTTTTTGAACTAGGATATCATATCTAAACCCAAATTGAACTAGAACCCTAAAGTACTCTTCATGCCACTTGTATCTATAGCCCAATTAAAATCCAAAAAACCACGCAACATCAACTCACCATCTACTACACACCTTAGACCATGATGCATTGCCCTACAAGTATCAAAGCACATGCTTTACAGCAACCAAGTGCATCTACCTCGACTCAACCATATACTAGCTCAAAGTGTTCACCACAAAACAAATATCAACTCTAGTATTCACTAGATACATAAGGGAACCAATCAAATGTCTATACCCAAATGGATATACCAAATCTGAATTTGTTGATAACTTTCGATTTTGATATCATAAGAGTAGTCATGGACTTACAATCCATCATCTGGAATCTCTTCAAAATCTCAATTACATACTTACTATCCAAGGAAGACCTCACCTAGACTCTACCAAACCTCTATACCCAAGAAATAATGCATAAGGTTGATGTCCTTCATGTTGAACTTGCATGCCAACTCTATCTTGCACCATGTTATGAGCTTCTCAAAACAACCTATAAGTATAAGATCATCTACACACAAGAGTAAAATAAGTGGATTGAATCTATCAAATAAATAATAAAGATTAGAATCTACAACAATTTTAGTGAAGCCCAAACCTAACAGGTACTCGTTAATCCTTGAGTACGAAGTACATGGTGCCTACTTCAACTCAAAAAGGGTTGCACCATGCTATGAGCTTCTCAAAACTACAAGTAAGAATAAGATCATCTACATACAAAACTAAAATAAGTACATTGAATCTATCGAATAAATAATAATGATTGGGATCTCCAACAGTTCTAGTGAAGCCCAAACCTAACAGGTACTCATCAATCCTTGAGTACCAGGCACATGGTGCCTACTTCAACCAATAAAGGGACTTCTTCAATCTGCATACATGGGTCTTTGGCCCATGCACCTCAAAGCCTCTCGATTAATTGATGTATACTTCCTCCTAAATCAAACCATTAAGAAACAATGTCTCTACATCCATCTAGTATATGCTAAAGAAATAACGAACCTGATGGAAGTATACCTTGCAATTCGAGCAAATGTCTCCTCATTTATCAACTCCCTTTCATTATGAACCAAGCCATGTACCTCGCTATGCTTCCATCTATTGCATGCTTCACCTTGTACAATAAATTGGAATCAATCATTGACTTTCCCATTGATCTCGACACAATCTCCCAAACATCATTCTTCATGATGGAGTTATAACTTATACTACTCCACCATGGCATCTTGCCATACCTGCTCACATATTGCCTCCTCATAACTAGAAGGTTGTGCACCAATGATAGAATACACCAATGCAACATAATTCAAAAACTTTTTGGGAGGATGACTCACTTAAGAGGACATCTTTGGAGCTCCCACTTACTCTTGTGCATCATCCAATGTCTAGGTAAGCCATATGGGCTTCTTGGTTGAACTAGAAGGTATTTAAGCATCAATTCCAAATCCAAAACCTTGTTGGTCGAATCCTGAAATTTATGATTTCTCTATATCAGCATTTAAGACAACAAGTGTTTCTCCCTCCTTGGCCTTTGTCGGAGGCTCCTAAGACCTTGAGGACCATCATCAAACTTCACATCTCAACTCACTACTATCTTCCAATGTGACAAGAAAGTAGACTCTATAACCCTTGGAGGACTCACTACATCCAACAAAAACACCCTTCAAACTAGAGGGTTCCAATTTAGTTCTTTTCTCCTCAAGAATATGAATATGTACAAGACAACCAAAACCACAAAAATGTGATACTTGGGGTTTCTCACTAGTGAAAGCTTCCTCTTGTATTGTGTCCTTCAGTACCTTGTGAGGACACCTATTCAAGATGTAGATAATTGTATAGCATGCCTATGGCCCAAGAAACATAGGCATATCTACTTCATGAACCATAGCCTTGGTTATCTAATAATGGACTCATTCTTCCTTTCAGCAACCTCATTCTATTGCAAGTTGTAAGGCACTATCAACTACCTCTTGATCTCTACTTCTCTGCAAAAGGAATCAAACTCCTTGGAGGTATACTCTCCTCCATTATCAAATCATGATTCCTTCATCTTCTTACCTGTCTAGTTCTCCAGGAGAGCTTTGAACTCTTGGAACCCACTAAAGACTTCTTTCTTGGTCTTCATAAAATAAATATATGTTTTCCTAGAAGAATCATCAATGAAAGAAATGTAAAAGACATTACTTGTCAACAAAGTTGATTACATGAATCCACACACATCTAATTGTACCAAATCAAGAATCCCTCTTGATCTATGCTTGTTGCTCAAGAAGATGGTATTGGCATGCTTGCCCAGTGCATATCTCTTGCACACTTTTATCCTCTCCACCTTGAAATCAATAAGTCCCACCACCATGCCTTTCAAGAAAGCAAAGCTCCAAAGTGCAAGTGACCTAATCATCTATGCCAAAGCTCACATAAATTGTCACTGCTATGCACCAAGGTTCGTAAGATCTGCCATCAACCTTTAAAGGCCATCCTCATGCACTCCTATGACCAAAACTCAACTAGAATCAAGATTGCATTTTTTATGACCACTTGCTAATCATCAAATTTAGCCATACATTTAGATCCATTAGAATAGAAACTTAAAGAATATCATTGGTTAAACCAAGGACATACAATACCTCGAGTAGCTCAAGAACCTCTCCTACTGGCATGTAGAATGAGATAGAACCCATCATTATCATCAAGTACTTGGAATCATCACCAAGCTTCACTTTGCATGTTGGAATCTTGTCCTTCTAGTCTAAAGAAAGTTGAATTGTTGATTGTCACATGTTTAGAAGCTCCACTATCCACATACCACCCGACACCAAAAAAGGTATTAGTGGAATGGCACGACACCATGGAGAACACTATCTCCAATCTGAATGCAAGCTCATTTGCTCTTGCAGAAGCTTCTACACTCCTTGCAAACTGCTTCTACTACTTACCCTTCCCCTTCTTCTTAGGACACTGAGAAGCATAATGACCAAACTTGTGGCACTTAAAATATTTCACGTGGCTCAAATCTTTCTTCCCATGGTTCAGAGATCCCAAGTTTTCCTTCTTCTTCTGACCCTTCCTAGATCCTCCCTTCTTTCCTCTTTTCCTCACCTTACCAATGAAGGTGAGGTCTAGAACTTCCTCGAAATTGGTTGAAACCATCTCTAATCTCATCTCCTCCTTGACAAAGTCATCGCACAATTTCTCAAAAGTGGGTAACTTCTCATGAGCACAAAATTAAAATACATTGCACAAAGTGATGCCACGATGGAACAAGCCATTTAGAATTATTTGAGCTAGCTCACTCTCATCAATTTGTTCTCCAACAACAAGAAGTTGATCTCTTAACTTTGTGATCTTCATTAGGTAGCTCACTACAATATCGGCTTTACTCATGTGAATACTCATGAGCTTGTTCTTCAATAGCATTTTACAAGACAAGTTCACACTCTAGTACAAAGTGACCAAGGCTTCAAACATCTTCTTCATCATCTTCTTCTCTAAGATGTGAGGGACAAAGTAATCCTTCATCGAATCAAGGATGACTTGCTTTGCCTTGGTCAATTTCTTAGTATATTCTACCAAGCCCTTGGGATCAGTGAGAGGTGTGACCTTATTCGCAAGATACCACAATTCAACTTCCTCCAAGAGATTTTGTAGCCTCCACTTCCATGGTACAAAGTTGGAAGCACCCTCCAACATGTGACACTCTCAAAGACCAAAAACTTGTCATCACTACAAACCCTAAAGGCACACTTGAACAAATAAACCCTCAAAAGAAATCAGATCTGCAACCTATCACGAGTGCAGACTGCCTATCTCAAGTTAATTACAACCTTCTAATCACTGGAAGATCCTAGGCATCTCACCCAACAACATATCACAAGTCTGGATCTACTTCACTCACTAAAACTTGAGCATCACACCCATTGAAACCCTCCAATGACTCCCTCTCACAGGTAACAACCCACTCTATACACAAATCTAAAGGATTTTAATGAACGTGATCTAGTACCATGTTAAGTTTCAAACCACAGTAAGCAAATTTTGCACTCTAACCTAAACCTAGGAAGCTTAAAAACTAAAAACCTCAATAAAAAGAACAATCTTGGAATATGCTAATCTACCAACACATATTTTTGGAAATCACGAACAATAAATACATGAATCTGAACTCTCAATCACATCTATCTTCTATTGAAATTGGAAAAGAAGAAATGCTCTATAATAGCTCAAAATTAAAATTCATCAACCAACATAGTGGTGTGCCCTACATCTCCTTTATTGAATAGGAAGAGGAGGGGAAATACAATGAATCTAGACAAATGCAAAAACCACTAGGTTTGACTATGTCAAACCCTAACTCTAATTTGATCACCTAGTACGCCCTCCTTGCATGGATAAGAGTGCCAAGTGAAGAATGCCCCAACTAGAGGAAAAGTTGAAGCATGCATGCATGCATGCCCTCCCTAAGATTTGCGCCCTCTACCTAAAACTGGAAAAAGCTCCTCGAGCATGTGCACCCTAGCTAATTATGGAAATGCATGCAAAACTAAACTAAAGACTTGACTAAATTGAGTTTGAACTAGATAGTGGCGCAGACATGCATGTGCCCTCCTAACTCACCCCTACACAACAACTCGCCTCCCAAAGCAACTAGTGTTGTGACTAGCTCCATCAATCATCAATGTTGTGCTCACATACCGATGTATAAATCTATTGTCGAATTGCACCATGAGAAAGGAGAAACAAGTACTAAGAAACTAGGTAAAAACTCTAACACTTTAATGCCAACCATGCTGCCTCTTACCCTCTTCCACAATTAGTTATGGATTCCTATCTGTGAGACTTAGCAAGGAGGAACACAGTTTGGATTCACAAAGGACTTTGTGAAGGACCAAGGGTGGTTTGGGTGGGCTCTTAATTGGAGCTTTGTTCAGTAAGAGCAGAGAAAATTATTGGGTAAAGCATGAGCTGATTCCTCGAAATGAATCCCAACAATGTTGAACCAAAATGTTGATTTCTTTGAGTTGATGTCATCTTGACGAGTTCAACCTCTTGCAATTGATAAAGGAGGATTCCCTCTTAAAAGTTGTGCTAAGATTTCAACATCAAGGTGGCTTTCTAAGGGAATCTTATGGTTGGGTAATAAATCATACCTCTAGCAACTATTCCCATCCATTTCAGCACATAAGTCTTTGATTTTGAACTTTGTGTTGATTAGTTTTGTGGTTATATTGTTATTTTGCTACAAATAAATTTATATGTTGGTCATTGGATTCAATATGCATCTCATTGTTATTGTTAAGTCAATGAGTTCAATGTTATTGTGGTAGATTTTATATTTTATTATATAGCACTACTTGTATCTTGGAAGATTAATGGCCATCTCCATTGTAAGAAATACAAACATTGACAACAAGCAACTTCAAAGAGAATTTTTTGTTTCATATCCATCAAAAACCATAATGATTATAATGTGGCGGAGGTTTCCTTTCCATTGTGAACTTATTGCCACGAAGGCGTAGAGGGAACAATTAAGCATTAAGCATTTAATTACTTCACTTAGTTGCTTTATGCCAAGAAATATTATTTGTGTTTTTATAAATATCTCAGCACACTATTCAAATTGGCCCAAACCCAGTATACAGTTGAATAGAGCTCAAAAATATAAGCAATTTTGGCTTTTCCTTGGCACCTAGAGTTCTGATTGCCTTTTGACTAATATCTTTGTTTAATGACTTATTGGGTCCAATCTGAGCGCATGTTTGACTGGCTTATTCCTCAATGGTCATTTTCACTGGCTACATGCCAATTTTCAATAAAGATGAGCTAGAACCAACCTCTTAAATTTTTGCTAGCAATCTACTCAAGGCAAAGGCGTATAGAAGGAGTTTGTAATAAATAGCCCATTTTGTTTAAAAAGGTCATTGCATAACAAGGGGCATAACGTTGGCCTCGAGTATAGTTTTTATTTTGCAAATTGCAATGAGCTCCTAATTCAAAGGACTACAATATGAACTTGTGCATATAATCAATTGTTGATATTGTGACTAACTTGTTAATCCATGAAATTCTTGGTTTTTGCGCTAAAGAGATCTTTGAGGTCTCATTGCTCCAAGAGGCATATATTGTTTGTACGAAGTCTAAGCTGAGCACAGTAAGTTGCATTTGAAAGATGATTCAAACAAGAACATTTTGCCATCAATGTTAACTAAAGATTGTTGATGTAGTATCTAGTGATGGACATGTCAATTGGGTTTAACTCGGGTCATTCGGAGGAATGTTGTTATCCTCCTTGTTACCACCCAAAGTTGCACGTGGATGGACTTGCAGTTGAGCCACCAAAGATGAACAAGCTATTGTTCAAATTCAGAGTTCAAAAGTCCAGCCAACTTCAAGTTTTCGTATTTCCATAACCCGGCAGGGAATTGTAATAGATGAGCTAGTACGATGAACTTTGTAAAAGGTCTTGGCCACTTAAGACCCACTCTCCAATGCATCTACTCTGGGGTGTTTTTTTATCTAGCAATTATAAGTTTTTTACAGCAACTTATGATTGTTGGGTTTTTTCAMTCATTTCTCCAAAGCTGGAGTATTTGTATTAGTGTYTGGGCCTTAAAGTGATGTTTGAGCCTAGTGTCTAATGTATATTACCATACTAGTCATCAATTTTGAGTCACATGGAAATACGCTAAGTCCCCCTTAGATATTTTTTAATGTTTTCGAATAATATAAAATTTCCTGCAAAACGAGATATTTTAATTGTAATAGATGAATAATTTAACAAAAGTGGTACTAGGAGGCATCATATGCCTTAGGGGTATTCATTTTCCATCTCGAAATACCCACTTTACCCATAGACCACCTTTCGAGAGAAAAATAATGGTTATTAATCATTAAAAAAATAATTTATCTCGAAATTGGTCAAATAACAAACAATTAAAAGGAAAATCAGGATTCCTTAAAATAAGGAAACATGTCTCCCACATGTTCCTTTTGTCTTAAGTCTTAAAGAAAGTTGTTGGATCTTTCCTAAAATGAGAAATCACTTATCCTTGAGTTGACTTGAGTCTAGCCATCGTTTCCATTTCCACTAAAGCGCTTTTCTATTTGTTTCAATTTCCACTTAAGGCAAGTTGCATGAACCAACTCATGCGCTTTTCTGGAATAAAAAACATCCATCGTTTGCTTTCACCACTCGACTTAACTCATTTTTTTTGCTTTTACCACTCACCATCCACCTAAACCTTTCCCATCTGTTTGCCTTCACAACTTGCCATTCACTAAAGGATGACTCGCCTTCTCATTTAGGAAACCCTAACCATTCACTTGGTTATTTAATAGAGGCGACCTACCTCTTGTTAGTAGTTGGAGTTTTGGGAAGACACGCTATCATTGTATTGTATCAATAATTTTGCTATTGAGATTGAATAAAAGGCTTTGGAGGTCTATGAAGGAGTGTTCCAATGTGTGAATGTCAATTGTTGATGGTGCTACGTTCATGAGGTGATATTATTTGAGTTATTTGTATGTTGCTTTGTTAAATTTGGTTTAAGAAGAATATTGTTATTCCATAGGGTTGAATTTGTCAGCTTGGTTGCATGTCCAAATTCTACAATTCATTTGCTTGAGAATCTCTTTCATTTCATAAAGGTTTCGGTTGACTAATATGTTTTGCATGAGATCTCTTGTAGGTGTTTCCAAATATTTAACAAGTTGATGCAGGTATTCTTGGATTAAAACATCTCATTTTGCTTGGAGATGTGAATGGGTTTGGTTACACTTTCCGCAAGCTCCAAGATCTAAGAAGCAACATAGTTCCTCTTCACTATTTCTAAGACTCCATTGCCCAAGTCCTCTTTCTCAACGAGTTGTATCTTTCTCTCTTACTCAAAAAAAAATTCTTTAAAATTTATTTTCCTTGGTTACTAGCTTGCATGCAAGGAAGTATTTGATTCATTAAAGATAAATTCAATCCTAAATCTATTGCACGCATGTGTTAAGATTAGATCTGAAACTTAATTGAAAGAATATCATCTTTCTTCTAGATCTAGT
>JZKD02S0890649.1:198415-219299 GCA_000966675.3 Picea glauca | reverse complement strand
TGAAAAAACCCAACAATCATAAGTTGCTGTAAAAAACTTATAATTGCTAGATAAAAAAACACCCCAGAGTAGATGCATTGGAGAGTGGGTCTTAAGTGGCCAAGACCTTTTACAAAGTTCATCGTACTAGCTCATCTATTACAATTCCCTGCCGGGTTATGGAAATACGAAAACTTGAAGTTGGCTGGACTTTTGAACTCTGAATTTGAACAATAGCTTGTTCATCTTTGGTGGCTCAACTGCAAGTCCATCCACGTGCAACTTTGGGTGGTAACAAGGAGGATAACAACATTCCTCCGAATGACCCGAGTTAAACCCAATTGACATGTCCATCACTAGATACTACATCAACAATCTTTAGTTAACATTGATGGCAAAATGTTCTTGTTTGAATCATCTTTCAAATGCAACTTACTGTGCTCAGCTTAGACTTCGTACAAACAATATATGCCTCTTGGAGCAATGAGACCTCAAAGATCTCTTTAGCGCAAAAACCAAGAATTTCATGGATTAACAAGTTAGTCACAATATCAACAATTGATTATATGCACAAGTTCATATTGTAGTCCTTTGAATTAGGAGCTCATTGCAATTTGCAAAATAAAAACTATACTCGAGGCCAACGTTATGCCCCTTGTTATGCAATGACCTTTTTAAACAAAATGGGCTATTTATTACAAACTCCTTCTATACGCCTTTGCCTTGAGTAGATTGCTAGCAAAAATTTAAGAGGTTGGTTCTAGCTCATCTTTATTGAAAATTGGCATGTAGCCAGTGAAAATGACCATTGAGGAATAAGCCAGTCAAACATGCGCTCAGATTGGACCCAATAAGTCATTAAACAAAGATATTAGTCAAAAGGCAATCAGAACTCTAGGTGCCAAGGAAAAGCCAAAATTGCTTATATTTTTGAGCTCTATTCAACTGTATACTGGGTTTGGGCCAATTTGAATAGTGTGCTGAGATATTTATAAAAACACAAATAATATTTCTTGGCATAAAGCAACTAAGTGAAGTAATTAAATGCTTAATGCTTAATTGTTCCCTCTACGCCTTCGTGGCAATAAGTTCACAATGGAAAGGAAACCTCCGCCACATTATAATCATTATGGTTTTTGATGGATATGAAACAAAAAATTCTCTTTGAAGTTGCTTGTTGTCAATGTTTGTATTTCTTACAATGGAGATGGCCATTAATCTTCCAAGATACAAGTAGTGCTATATAATAAAATATAAAATCTACCACAATAACATTGAACTCATTGACTTAACAATAACAATGAGATGCATATTGAATCCAATGACCAACATATAAATTTATTTGTAGCAAAATAACAATATAACCACAAAACTAATCAACACAAAGTTCAAAATCAAAGACTTATGTGCTGAAATGGATGGGAATAGTTGCTAGAGGTATGATTTATTACCCAACCATAAGATTCCCTTAGAAAGCCACCTTGATGTTGAAATCTTAGCACAACTTTTAAGAGGGAATCCTCCTTTATCAATTGCAAGAGGTTGAACTCGTCAAGATGACATCAACTCAAAGAAATCAACATTTTGGTTCAACATTGTTGGGATTCATTTCGAGGAATCAGCTCATGCTTTACCCAATAATTTTCTCTGCTCTTACTGAACAAAGCTCCAATTAAGAGCCCACCCAAACCACCCTTGGTCCTTCACAAAGTCCTTTGTGAATCCAAACTGTGTTCCTCCTTGCTAAGTCTCACAGATAGGAATCCATAACTAATTGTGGAAGAGGGTAAGAGGCAGCATGGTTGGCATTAAAGTGTTAGAGTTTTTACCTAGTTTCTTAGTACTTGTTTCTCCTTTCTCATGGTGCAATTCGACAATAGATTTATACATCGGTATGTGAGCACAACATTGATGATTGATGGAGCTAGTCACAACACTAGTTGCTTTGGGAGGCGAGTTGTTGTGTAGGGGTGAGTTAGGAGGGCACATGCATGTCTGCGCCACTATCTAGTTCAAACTCAATTTAGTCAAGTCTTTAGTTTAGTTTTGCATGCATTTCCATAATTAGCTAGGGTGCACATGCTCGAGGAGCTTTTTCCAGTTTTAGGTAGAGGGCGCAAATCTTAGGGAGGGCATGCATGCATGCATGCTTCAACTTTTCCTCTAGTTGGGGCATTCTTCACTTGGCACTCTTATCCATGCAAGGAGGGCGTACTAGGTGATCAAATTAGAGTTAGGGTTTGACATAGTCAAACCTAGTGGTTTTTGCATTTGTCTAGATTCATTGTATTTCCCCTCCTCTTCCTATTCAATAAAGGAGATGTAGGGCACACCACTATGTTGGTTGATGAATTTTAATTTTGAGCTATTATAGAGCATTTCTTCTTTTCCAATTTCAATAGAAGATAGATGTGATTGAGAGTTCAGATTCATGTATTTATTGTTCGTGATTTCCAAAAATATGTGTTGGTAGATTAGCATATTCCAAGATTGTTCTTTTTATTGAGGTTTTTAGTTTTTAAGCTTCCTAGGTTTAGGTTAGAGTGCAAAATTTGCTTACTGTGGTTTGAAACTTAACATGGTACTAGATCACGTTCATTAAAATCCTTTAGATTTGTGTATAGAGTGGGTTGTTACCTGTGAGAGGGAGTCATTGGAGGGTTTCAATGGGTGTGATGCTCAAGTTTTAGTGAGTGAAGTAGATCCAGACTTGTGATATGTTGTTGGGTGAGATGCCTAGGATCTTCCAGTGATTAGAAGGTTGTAATTAACTTGAGATAGGCAGTCTGCACTCGTGATAGGTTGCAGATCTGATTTCTTTTGAGGGTTTATTTGTTCAAGTGTGCCTTTAGGGTTTGTAGTGATGACAAGTTTTTGGTCTTTGAGAGTGTCACATGTTGGAGGGTGCTTCCAACTTTGTACCATGGAAGTGGAGGCTACAAAATCTCTTGGAGGAAGTTGAATTGTGGTATCTTGCGAATAAGGTCACACCTCTCACTGATCCCAAGGGCTTGGTAGAATATACTAAGAAATTGACCAAGGCAAAGCAAGTCATCCTTGATTCGATGAAGGATTACTTTGTCCCTCACATCTTAGAGAAGAAGATGATGAAGAAGATGTTTGAAGCCTTGGTCACTTTGTACTAGAGTGTGAACTTGTCTTGTAAAATGCTATTGAAGAACAAGCTCATGAGTATTCACATGAGTAAAGCCGATATTGTAGTGAGCTACCTAATGAAGATCACAAAGTTAAGAGATCAACTTCTTGTTGTTGGAGAACAAATTGATGAGAGTGAGCTAGCTCAAATAATTCTAAATGGCTTGTTCCATCGTGGCATCACTTTGTGCAATGTATTTTAATTTTGTGCTCATGAGAAGTTACCCACTTTTGAGAAATTGTGCGATGACTTTGTCAAGGAGGAGATGAGATTAGAGATGGTTTCAACCAATTTCGAGGAAGTTCTAGACCTCACCTTCATTGGTAAGGTGAGGAAAAGAGGAAAGAAGGGAGGATCTAGGAAGGGTCAGAAGAAGAAGGAAAACTTGGGATCTCTGAACCATGGGAAGAAAGATTTGAGCCACGTGAAATATTTTAAGTGCCACAAGTTTGGTCATTATGCTTCTCAGTGTCCTAAGAAGAAGGGGAAGGGTAAGTAGTAGAAGCAGTTTGCAAGGAGTGTAGAAGCTTCTGCAAGAGCAAATGAGCTTGCATTCAGATTGGAGATAGTGTTCTCCATGGTGTCGTGCCATTCCACTAATACCTTTTTTGGTGTCGGGTGGTATGTGGATAGTGGAGCTTCTAAACATGTGACAATCAACAATTCAACTTTCTTTAGACTAGAAGGACAAGATTCCAACATGCAAAGTGAAGCTTGGTGATGATTCCAAGTACTTGATGATAATGATGGGTTCTATCTCATTCTACATGCCAGTAGGAGAGGTTCTTGAGCTACTCGAGGTATTGTATGTCCTTGGTTTAACCAATGATATTCTTTAAGTTTCTATTCTAATGGATCTAAATGTATGGCTAAATTTGATGATTAGCAAGTGGTCATAAAAAATGCAATCTTGATTCTAGTTGAGTTTTGGTCATAGGAGTGCATGAGGATGGCCTTTAAAGGTTGATGGCAGATCTTACGAACCTTGGTGCATAGCAGTGACAATTTATGTGAGCTTTGGCATAGATGATTAGGTCACTTGCACTTTGGAGCTTTGCTTTCTTGAAAGGCATGGTGGTGGGACTTATTGATTTCAAGGTGGAGAGGATAAAAGTGTGCAAGAGATATGCACTGGGCAAGCATGCCAATACCATCTTCTTGAGCAACAAGCATAGATCAAGAGGGATTCTTGATTTGGTACAATTAGATGTGTGTGGATTCATGTAATCAACTTTGTTGACAAGTAATGTCTTTTACATTTCTTTCATTGATGATTCTTCTAGGAAAACATATATTTATTTTATGAAGACCAAGAAAGAAGTCTTTAGTGGGTTCCAAGAGTTCAAAGCTCTCCTGGAGAACTAGACAGGTAAGAAGATGAAGGAATCATGATTTGATAATGGAGGAGAGTATACCTCCAAGGAGTTTGATTCCTTTTGCAGAGAAGTAGAGATCAAGAGGTAGTTGATAGTGCCTTACAACTTGCAATAGAATGAGGTTGCTGAAAGGAAGAATGAGTCCATTATTAGATAACCAAGGCTATGGTTCATGAAGTAGATATGCCTATGTTTCTTGGGCCATAGGCATGCTATACAATTATCTACATCTTGAATAGGTGTCCTCACAAGGTACTGAAGGACACAATACAAGAGGAAGCTTTCACTAGTGAGAAACCCCAAGTATCACATTTTTGTGGTTTTGGTTGTCTTGTACATATTCATATTCTTGAGGAGAAAAGAACTAAATTGGAACCCTCTAGTTTGAAGGGTGTTTTTGTTGGATGTAGTGAGTCCTCCAAGGGTTATAGAGTCTACTTTCTTGTCACATTGGAAGATAGTAGTGAGTTGAGATGTGAAGTTTGATGATGGTCCTCAAGGTCTTAGGAGCCTCCGACAAAGGCCAAGGAGGGAGAAACACTTGTTGTCTTAAATGCTGATATAGAGAAATCATAAATTTCAGGATTCGACCAACAAGGTTTTGGATTTGGAATTGATGCTTAAATACCTTCTAGTTCAACCAAGAAGCCCATATGGCTTACCTAGACATTGGATGATGCACAAGAGTAAGTGGGAGCTCCAAAGATGTCCTCTTAAGTGAGTCATCCTCCCAAAAAGTTTTTGAATTATGTTGCATTGGTGTATTCTATCATTGGTGCACAACCTTCTAGTTATGAGGAGGCAATATGTGAGCAGGTATGGCAAGATGCCATGGTGGAGTAGTATAAGTTATAACTCCATCATGAAGAATGATGTTTGGGAGATTGTGTCGAGATCAATGGGAAAGTCAATGATTGATTCCAATTTATTGTACAAGGTGAAGCATGCAATAGATGGAAGCATAGCGAGGTACATGGCTTGGTTCATAATGAAAGGGAGTTGATAAATGAGGAGACATTTGCTCGAATTGCAAGGTATACTTCCATCAGGTTCGTTATTTCTTTAGCATATACTAGATGGATGTAGAGACATTGTTTCTTAATGGTTTGATTTAGGAGGAAGTATACATCAATTAATCGAGAGGCTTTGAGGTGCATGGGCCAAAGACCCATGTATGCAGATTGAAGAAGTCCCTTTATTGGTTGAAGTAGGCACCATGTGCCTGGTACTCAAGGATTGATGAGTACCTGTTAGGTTTGGGCTTCACTAGAACTGTTGGAGATCCCAATCATTATTATTTATTCGATAGATTCAATGTACTTATTTTAGTTTTGTATGTAGATGATCTTATTCTTACTTGTAGTTTTGAGAAGCTCATAGCATGGTGCAACCCTTTTTGAGTTGAAGTAGGCACCATGTACTTCGTACTCAAGGATTAACGAGTACCTGTTAGGTTTGGGCTTCACTAAAATTGTTGTAGATTCTAATCTTTATTATTTATTTGATAGATTCAATCCACTTATTTTACTCTTGTGTGTAGATGATCTTATACTTATAGGTTGTTTTGAGAAGCTCATAACATGGTGCAAGATAGAGTTGGCATGCAAGTTCAACATGAAGGACATCAACCTTATGCATTATTTCTTGGGTATAGAGGTTTGGTAGAGTCTAGGTGAGGTCTTCCTTGGATAGTAAGTATGTAATTGAGATTTTGAAGAGATTCCAGATGATGGATTGTAAGTCCATGACTACTCTTATGATATCAAAATCGAAAGTTATCAACAAATTCAGATTTGGTATATCCATTTGGGTATAGACATTTGATTGGTTCCCTTATGTATCTAGTGAATACTAGAGTTGATATTTGTTTTGTGGTGAACACTTTGAGCTAGTATATGGTTGAGTCGAGGTAGATGCACTTGGTTGCTGTAAAGCATGTGCTTTGATACTTGTAGGGCAATGCATCATGGTCTAAGGTGTGTAGTAGATGGTGAGTTGATGTTGCGTGGTTTTTTGGATTTTAATTGGGCTATAGATACAAGTGGCATGAAGAGTACTTTAGGGTTCTAGTTCAATTTGGGTTTAGATATGATATCCTAGTTCAAAAAGAAGCAAGCAATAGTGGTAGTTAGTTCAATAGAGGCAAAGTACATGGCAACCAATTCTGCTAGTTGTGAAGCTATTTGGCTTCACAAGTTTATTATAGATGGCAAAGTAGAAGACATCCAATTTTGCTAGTTGTGAAGCTATCTAGCTTCACAAGGTATATTGTGACATGTAGAGTTGTATCAGACTCTCTCAGAATCTAATGCTTCACAATTGCTCCAAACACATATATATCCGACACCATTTCCTCGGGGATAAAGTTTAGACGGGTGTAGTGATCCTAGAGTATGTTCCTTTAGATTTGTAGGTTGTAGTCATTTTGACGAAGCCATGGGCGAAAGGGGAATTTAAGATGTTGAGTGGGAAACTTGGCTTGGTAGAGAACACCTTCCTTGGAAAGAGGGAGTGTCAAGAGTTTTTACTTGGGTGCTCGGTAGTTGTTTCTCCTTCCTCATGGCGTAATGATGGTAATAGATCCATATCATGACACAACATATCCATACCTCAAGATGTGAACACAACATTGATGATTGATGGAGCTAGGTGCAACACTAGTTGCTTTAAGAGGTGAGTTGTTGTTATGTAGAGGTCAATTAGGAGGGCACATGCATGCGTTCATATCTAGTTCAAAGTTAGTTTGGTCTAGTCTTTAGTTCAAATTCGAGTTAGTTCAATTTTGCATGCACTTCCATGATAAGCTAGGACACACATGCTTGAGGAGTTTTAAAATATATATTTTCCATCAAGAGTTTAATGCCAAACAAAAATTCTATCATGGTACCAAGGCTTTATTTTCAAATGTTTCCATAAACAAAATCCATAAATAACATGATTAAAAGAGATCGAAACATGATTCCAAAGGTTGTCAAAATTAGGATATCTAATCAAGCATCAACTTGATCAAGGGATTACTAAAGGAGAGATTGAATATGAATTTGTTGCAATTATGCTTTAGAAAATACTTACAACATCCTTGGCCCCTCCATATACTCTAGAAAACAAAGGAACCTTTGTCTTCAATGGAATCCGATGTTCAAAAACTAAATGATCAGAATTATTTACACCTAGGTTTACCATGTTGTTTACCATGTGGTGACCCTTCTAAGACTTTTCATCTCTCACTTCCTTTAAAGACTCTAATGTTTTATTTGGCATTTTGGACTACTTGAGCATTAATGCTTATGATAGTGAGCCCCCTTGGTACTCCTTGGGCAAGAAATACATATTGCAATTAATCTTGTAGAATCCCTTTTTGTCTTTCAAGATGGTTTATAGAATTGAGTAGTTGAATAACTATATTATACACACGATCGAGGAAAGCCAATAATTCGAATGATAAACTTGTGTAGCCTCTAGCATTTTCATATAGATCTAGAGTTTTCTCGCCAACATCTTGCTCATTAATGAAGCCTTTTATCTTTGGCAAGCCTTATTACAGGCGGAACCTATACTATAAATGGAGGGTTTTTATAATATGGGCTAAGGCTTTTATATGAATTGGTAGAGAGATTATTTTATGGCTTTAGTTTATGTAAGGCTAAAGATTATGTTATAATTGGCAGACATTATGTCATTTTATGCTTTCAATTTACTTAAGCGCAAGAGTTCTAGACATTGGAGTAGTAGAGTGATCCTCCCACTTATGCTATACCCAGATCGATGACCTCAGTAGAGCAATCCTCATAATTTGGGAGTCTTACCATTCAAGGGAAGGAGAAGGTTGATCAAATCCCATTCTTCTTGTATCCTTGCTCTATCCTTTTAGTGTAATTTTTTCAAGCCTATGTGATTGTGTCCTAATGTTTTCACACTAAAAGTGACTAAATAACTCAAACATAATTTATTTAACAACATAAAATTAAATTTCCAAACATTGCATCAATCACACAAATCATTGAAAAATGAATAGCGGAAGAAATAAAACACATACATAGAGATTTCTCCTTCAAATAAGCTTTTCATTCCTTTGATCAAAGCTTACAAGGTGAGATCTTCAGCTTGCTTTGAACCAACAACTGTACAATTAATAAAATCACCTCAAACAACAGTGTATGACCTGTGAAAAGAGGGTACAACTACAACAGTACAACCTGCTCTATTTCTATCTTTCTTGGACAACAAATCGCTCTTTCTCCCTCTCAATCTTTGAAGCACACTCTATCCATACAAGGTATGGCTAGATTTGAAAGTGTATGACCTGATATGAAGATGTATGGCTAGTGCATGAAGAAAAGATAGCTATAGGGGCAGTACGAATTGTATGGCTTGTTGTACTCGCTGGTCTCTTTAGCATATTTGTTCTTCTTCTCTTCCAGATGCACTCTTCCTTACTCTAGCTCTCTTGCTCTTTTCCCATGTGTGTGAGATCTCTCCTATCTTGTCTTATTTATGCTTTGAGAGAAGATAACTAATCTCCACAATCCTTGCAACTAATCTCCTCATTCTTAGTTGCCACCTATCTCAATCTTGAGATGTACGACTAAGATTAAATCCTAATCTAAGTCACTATTGTTCTAGAACTTCTAGAACATTTCATTTAGAATCTTAAGACTGATTGACTTTAAAACATAAGACTTTCACTTTTTTTTTTCAAGTGAAATTACAAGATAGAATTAGTGATCACCTTTTGAAAGTGGTCACCAATGAAATGTCTCAAACCACTTCCCGCATGTTCACATTTAACCCATGCAAGAAGTTCTTGCTCGAGATACATTTCTCAACACTCTCGCTTAGGGAGGAAGGAATTTTGCATTGATCCAAGTTTGTCTCTGAATGCTTCAAACTTCCCTTTTACTAAGGGCTTGGTCAAAATATCTGCGACCTGTTGATCTGTGAGAATATACTGGAGCTTCAATGCTCCCTTTTGAATCTTGTCTTGTATGAAGTGATATATGTTCTTTGTGTGTTTGGACCTATCATGAAACATTGGATTCTTAGAGAGTTTGATACAACTCTAATTATCACAGTAAATGACTGTGGGGTCCAACTCTTCATCTAACAATCCTGCAAGTAACTTGCGAAGCCAAATGGCCTCACAACTAGCAGTACTGGCTACCATGTATTTTGCCATTGTTGAGCTAAGTGCCATAGAAGTTTGCTTCTTGTTGAACTAGGATATCATTGTTGATCCCAAGCTAAAGCAACACCTTGAGGTGCTCTTCTTGTCTGCTGCACTACCTGCCCAATCCGAGTCTGAATACCCCTGCAACTTCACTTCCGAGTTTGAATACCCTTGCAACTTCACTTCCGAGTTTGAATACCCCTGCAACTTCACTTCACCTATCTCTAAGATATCTTAGACCATACTCTATTGTGCCCCTCAAAATATATGAGCACATGTTTTGCTGCTACCCAATGCTCTTGCCTTGGCTCCATCATGAATTGACTCCAAGTGTTCACTGCAAAACATATATATGGTCTGGTGTTGATCGAATACATCAAGGAATCTATTAGTTTCCTGTACAATGTGGGATCCACCAACTTTGAATTTGAAGCTATCGCCTTCTTCAAATTAGCGATCATGTGTGTGGCCATAGGTTTGCAGTCCTCCATTCAAAACCTCTTTAGGATCTCAACTGCATATTTACCTCGCCTAAGAAAAATCTCCTTTGGTCTCTGCCAAATCTCCAACCCCAAGAAGTAATGCATCATGTCGATGTCCTTCACCTCAAGCTCAACTGCCATGTTTGCTTTGCGCCCTACAATGAGCTTCTTTGCACCCGTAAGAAACAAGTCATCTACATACAACATCAAAATAAGCAGATAAGTCCCAACAAATATATAATATAAGTTAGGATTTGCTTCGCTTTTGGTGAAGCCCATGCTCTACAAATATCCATCTATCTCAGAATACCATGCTCTCATTGCCTGCTTGAGTCCATACAAGGCTTTCTTAAGCTTGCAAACATGGGATTTCTTCCCATTTTATATCAAAGCCCCGAGGTTGCTTTATGTGCACTTCTTCCTCAATGATCCCATGAAGGAAAACTGTCTTCACATCCATTTGATGTATCATCCATCCCATAAGTGAAATTTAGGACATGACTGCTCTAATGGAAGTATACTTGGCGACTTGAGCAAATGTCTCCTCATTTCCACTCCCTCTTTTTGGGAGAACCCGCTCACCATGAACTTCACTTTGAACTTTTCAATGTTGCTATTTGCTGCATGCTTGATCTTGTAGAGTCACTTGGAACTCACTGTTGACTTCCCCTTCGGTCTTGGCACTATGTCCGAAACATCATTCTTCATGATGGAGGTGTACTCCTCTACCATGGCATCTCGCCATACTTGTTGGTCTGTTTCCTCTTAAAAGTTGGAAAGCTTGGAATCTATGATGTTGCTCATTAATGCCATGTAGTCTGGAATCTTCTTTAGAGGTCTATTGCCTCTAAATGTGCTCCTAGGAGCCTTAACATACTCTTGAGCATCCCTCAATGTTTGAGTGAACCATCAAGGTCTCTTAATAGAAGTGGAAGGGGCTACTGTCTCTTCCTGTTCACCTAAAGGTTGTTGTATTGCTTTGGAAGTCACTGGTGACCCGAGCTCAACCTTCAAAGCTTCCATCTCCTGATCCTCTGTCACTGGAATAGGCTCATGGGACTTCTTGGATGCAGAGATTTCCTCAATCTTTACATCCTTTCTCACTACTGTCTTCCTCTATTATGGAATATAGACCTTTTAGGCCTTTGAAGTCTCACTATAACTTACAAATAAACCCTTCATGTTGGAGGGTTCCAACTTAGTCCTCTTTTATATCAATACATGGATATAAATTGGACAACCAAAGATTCCAAAATGACTCACCTCCAACTTTGAACCAATGAATGCCTCCTCTTGGAAGTCATTGGTGACCCGAGCTCAACCTTCAGAGCTTCCATCTACTGATCCTCTGTCACTGGAATAGGCTCATGGGACTTCTTGGATGCAAAGTCTTCCTCAAACTTTACATCCTTGCTCACTACTGTCTTCCTCTACTATGGAATATAGACCTTTTAGGCCTTTGAAGTCTCACTATAACTTACAGATAAACCCTTCATGTTGGAGGGTTCCAACTTAGTCCTCTTTTATATCAATACATGCATATAAATTGGACAACCAAAGATTCCAAAATGACTCACCTCCAACTTCGAACCAATGAATGCCTCCTTTGGTGTCTTGTCCTCCAAGATCCTATGAGGACATCAGTTTTGGATGTAGATTGTTGTGTTGCATGCTTCTGCCCAAAGAAACATCGGCAAGTCCTAGTCATGAATCATGGTCTTAGTAGGCCCCTATGACGGATCGATTCTTTTGCTCTACAACCCCATTTTGTTGTGGGTTGATCAGAAGCCCTCAAACTCCTTGGAGGTATACTCACCCCCATTATTTGATCTCAAGACTTTGATCTTCTTCCTTGTCTGGTTTTCAACTGGAGATTTGAACTCTTGAAACATGCTAAAGGCCTCATCCTTGGTCTTTAGGAAATAGATCCATGTTTTGGGAGAGAAGTCATCAATGAAGGAAACATTGTACATGCTTTCTGAAATTGATGCTACTGACATCAGTCCACAAACATTTAAATGCACTATGTCTAGAATCTTTTTAGACCTATGCTCGCTGCTTGGGAAAGCAACCTTGGCATGCTTGCCAAGTATGCACCCTCTACATACTCCATGCTACTCAATGTTGAACTTTGGAAGACTTGGGACTATCTCCCTCATAATAGGCAATGCTCTATGATGTAGGTGCCCGATTCACTTGTGCCACAACTTGCACAAGTTGTCACTGTTATGAGCCAGGGCTCAAACAGGTTGACCCTATAACTTGTAAAGATTACCTTCTCTAACCCTTATTACTTGTGTTGTATTTGGGCTAGGTTCCTTCAGTTTGATGAGGACATGTTGGTTCATGAACTCAATTGCAAAGCCCTTATCCTCCATCACTGATATCGAAAGCAAGTTCTTTTTGAGACTTGGAACAAACAAGACATCGTCAAAATCTAAAGAGTTACTTGACTCAAGTTGAAAGGGAATAGTACCAACTCTTGCTACTGGGTACTTGGCATCATCACCAAGTTGAACTTGTACTCTTGAGTCCTACTTTGTTAGACTAAAAAAAACTAATGAGATGATGTCATATGACGAGATGCCCCATTGTCCATGTACCATGGATTCCTCGGAACCATGTTGGTAGAAAGGCAAGATACCATCAAGAGATCCTTCTTGAACTTGGGAGCAAACTTGTTCATCTAAGTTTCTGTAGAGGTTGTTACTTGCTTTTGTTGTTGCTTCCCTTCACCCTTTTTTTTATCTGGACACTGCGATACATATATAATGACCATGCTTATGACAAATGAAGTGCTTGATTTTACTCAAGTCCTTTTCTAGCTGTGAGGTTGACTCCTCACTCTTTCCCATACCTTTGTTGGGTCCTTTACCTCTACCCTTATTTGTCTAACCAAATAGGGCTAGGTTCTCATCACCGCCCTTCTTGCTGGCCTTTGACTTTATCCGAGTCTCCTCTTGGATACAGTCCTCCCACAACGTTTCAAAGTTAGGAAGGTTCTCATGAGCACAAATACCTTTGACAAATGGTTCCCAGGAAGCTTAGAATCCATTCAATGCCATGTTCACTAGCTCTGCATCTGCAACCTTCCCCCAATTGTTGCAAGTTGATCATGAATCTACGTGACCTTCATAAGGTAAGTGGTGGTTGATTCTAATTTGGTCCTCTCTATGGATCTCAGTTTGTTTCACAATATCATCTTTTTGTTTATATTCTCACTTCAGTAGAGTCTTACCAGGTCATCGAACATTTCCTTTGTTGTCTTTGTCTTGCATATATGAGGGATCAAATGATCCTTTATGGCATCCATGATCATCTGTTTGGCCCTCACTTCCTTCGTCTTGTGAGCTGCCAATTGTTGCAGATCTGTAGGTGAAGGTACAACATCCTTGACAATATCCCAGAGATCATTCTCTTCCAATAAGAGTGTAACCCTCACTTTCCTTGACAATAAATTTGAGGCACCATTCAATCTATCGTTGAATCCGAGGCTAGTTGAGGCATCTCCAAGATCTAATGCACAAACTCCCAGATCTGAAAATTAGTCTTTAAAAGAAATATTGAAACCCTCTAACTGCTGCTCCTTTCTGGTAGTTGATTTATTGCTGTATATCCTTGGGAATCTCAATTAGAGAAATAGCTCTTATACCATGTAAATGTTTCAAGCCTAGGTCACTGTGTCCTAATGTTCTCATGCTAAATAACTCCAACAGAATTTGTTTAACAACAAAAAGATAAATTTCTGAACATTGCATCAATCACACAAATAGTTGAAAAATAAACAATGAAAGAAATAAAACACTTACACAAGGCTTTCTTCTTCAAATCAACTTTTCATTTCATTGATCAATAAAATCAGCTAAAACACTGTGTATGTCTTGTGAAAAGAGGGTACAGCTACAACAATACATCTTGCCCTATTTTTGCCTTTCTTCTTCAAATCAACTTTTCATTTCATTGATCAATAAAATCAGCTAAAACACTGTGTATGTCTTGTGAAAAGAGGGTACAGCTACAACAATACATCTTGCCCTATTTTTGCCTTTCTTGGATAGTAAATTGCTCTTTCTCCCTCTCAATCACTGAAGCACACTCCAACAATACACTGTACGGTTAGATATGAAGGTGTATGACTAGATCTGAAGATGTATTGCGTGTGCATGAAGAAAAAACAACTACAATGGTGGTACGAACTATATGACTTACTGCACTTGTTGGTCTCTTTGGCAGATTTGCTCTTCTCTTTCGTATGAACTCTTCCTTCCTCCAATTTTCTTTCTCTCTTCTCATGTGTGTGAGATCTATCTTATCTTGTTCGATTTATGCTTTGAGAGAAGATAACTAGTCTTCTCAATCCTTGCTGCCACTTATCTCAATCATGAGATGTTTTGCTAAGATTAAATCCTAATCTAAGTCACTAATATTATAGAATTTCTGGAACATTTCATTTAGATTCCTAAGACTAATTGACTTCAAAACATAAGACTTTCACTTTTCTTTTATTTTTCCAGTGAAACTACAAGATAGAATTAGTGATCACCTTTCCAAGGTGGTCACCAAAGAAATTTCTCGAACCACTTTTTGTACGTTCACACTTACCCTGTGCAAGAAGTTTCTACTCGAGGTACATTTGTCAACATTTAGTAGGTAAGGACACACCTTCCTATACCTCCAAACTTCAAGAGTTTGAAAGGGTGGAGGGGGGGGGGAAGGTGTGTCCACCCCTCCGCACCCTTGCATCCTTTAACAATGGACAAGTGGCACGATTTTGTGCACAAGAGGCAGTGCAACCAAATAACAAGAAGAAAAGACCCACATACTAGTCGCAAAGTAAACAACCATGAAACATGTTAAACCCTTCATAATGTGGCAAGTGGATGGGCCACCTTGATGCCATATCAACAAGAGCTCACTGCTACATTAGATGATGTCATCAAGCATGTGAACTTTGAAGGTGAAAATTAATATTTCTGAAAGAATTTAGAGTGCAATGGTAAGGCCATGAATTCTTGTTTAAGCAACTTAATCAACACAAGTTCTTTGTTGATTGGTGACCAGTTGTTTTCCCAATTGCAGTGCTGTAATGACCGAACTAAGATTGAATGTTCTTGGTGGAAAAAAGTTGCAAAGGAATAGGCAGGTAGGTGAAGATCATTGAAAGATGTTAAACACAGACGGTTAGAGGTGGAGAGTTGTGGAATCGAGGCATGAAGGTATTTGAGGATCTGTGGAGAGAGGCAGAGCTATGTTAAGATTTAATCTTGCTAGAGAGACGAGGGTGTATATAGTATATGAGTGCAGTCACTTGACTTGCTGTAGCTCTAAATTGTACTAAAATAGATGGCTCGTGTTAAGCAAAAAGCTCTAGCTGTTCACAAGCCAGTTAATAATAGATCCATAAGTAGAGGCATAGCCATAAAATAGTAGAGAAAAGGACAACATATTGGTGATTTAGTAAACAAGTTTAAATGCATTTGTTGTTATACAGATCCTTAATATCACTTTGGAGTTTTATTCTCCATGAGGGTTTGTTTGGTCACAATGCATGGTGTACTATGTACTCTTGTGTGTATGTTGCTATTTTTTATATTGTTGGGATTCATGTTTTTAATTTAGTTAGACAACATGTAAGACAAATACATTGAAGGCTAGAAATTTTAAAGTTTTATTTTGTTTAAGAAAATTGTAGTTGTTAACATTGGGTGATTTTGACTTTCCCCTTGCAAATATAGATCAATTTCCCATCAGAGTAGTTCTTTTTGCTTGTGGGAATTTTATTAACTAAACGATGACGGGCAAAGCTCTTAAATGACATAGACTACAAGAGTTGACATGTTGTAACCAATAAATTCAAAATGAGAACAAAGAGTTGAAAATGATGTTACAACATTTGGAGGAAAATAATGAGGAGCTAAAAAATGAATTAACTAGCGAATCAAACTCCTTGTTGTGATGATGACCAAGATAGAGTAGTGTAATGTGTAACTCTTGACAAATGGATAATTCTTTCTTAAAGAGTTGAAACAATGTGAGGAAGAAAATGGCCAAGCCATGAAAATATTGCAGGGAGAGTGGGATGCTAAAGAAGCCACGTTGGCCAAACTTTGAGAAGGGTGTGAAGAGGTGAAGAGTCGAGAAGCACCTTCCACTTCACAGAGGTTTCTTTTTTGACCAAAGATGCATGAACCATGATTTTACTCAAGTATGGTAGGTACTCCATTGGAAGCCCTTTCTCAACTTAAATGAACAAATGGGTCTTTTGGTCATTTTGAGATGCAGGCTTTGAGTTGTTGAAGAAGATGGGCTATTATGGCCAAGGACTTTGTGGGAAGTTCCAAGGTTTGTAAATCTCATTGAGGCGACGACTTACCCTTAGCATGAAGGTTTAGGATATCTAGGTGTTGTGGTGATATTGGGTGAATTCTCCCATGCAGTGTAAGGCTGTTTTGAAAAGTATGGCCAGAAAGTGCAACTCCGCTCTTGATTCCATTCATTAACATGAAGCCTTAATAAATACACATTCAAGTGATGGTTGGTCTTCACCTTTCGTGTGACTCTTCCTATCGCCTATGATTCTTCACATTGTTTACAATTTTTATTTACAAATTACCATAATTTGAGGGTTAGGTATTCAACATTCCCCCCCTTAATCCGAAGGGGTGTTTGTGAGTCCAAGCATCATTTTGAACTTTTCAAAATTTTCTCTTCCAAGCGCTTTGGTGAAGATGTCCGTAATTTGCTCATCTGTGGAACAATGTCTCAAGTGAATAGTCTTGGCCTCTACATGATATCGAATCAGGTGGTACTTTGTGTTGATGTGCTTAGTTCGATCATGGAATCCACGATTCTTGGCCAACTTGATTACAAAAGTATTGTCAACTAGAAGAGGAGTAGAATTCACTTGTTTCTTCTGCAAATCTTCTAGCATTTTCTTGAGCCACACAATTTCCTTTGTTGCTTCTGCAACTGCTACATATTCTGCCTTTGTTGTGGAATCTACTGGAATTGATTGTTTGCGTGATCTCCGTGAGGCAACTTCTGATCCAAGACTCATGAGATAGCCTGAAGTTGACACTCCATTTTCTTTATCCCCAACAAAGTCTCAATCAAAATATCCAATCAGGTTGAAGTCATCCACCTTAGAGTACTTGAGTCCAAAATATTGAGTTCCCTTCAAGTATTTTAGAACTCTTTTTGTAGCAGACCAATGTCCTTCACAAGGTTTTTGCGTGAATTTGGAAAGAATTCCGACAACAAATGAAATATTTGGTCTGGTGGTGGTAAGGTAGATAAGACTTCCCACAAGATGTTTGTACTTGGTTGCATCCTCAAATTCATTCCCTTCTTTTGATGTGAGCTTCAAATTCTGTTCCATTGGAGTAGAGACAGGGTTACACTCAACCATGCCAAACTTGTTCAACAATTCTCCAATGTACTTTTTTTGGGAAATGAATATATACTTTGGATTTTGAGTCACTTCAATGCCCAAGTAGTAGTGAAGATGTCTCAAATATGTCATCTCAAAGACTTCCTTCAATTCTTTCTTTATGGATGCAATATAACTTTCATGTTCCCTGTTATCAATAGATCATCTACATACACTAGAATATATACAATAGTTTTGCCAACTTTCTTGACAAACAAAGTTGCATCATCAAGATTGAAGTGCTTGAATTTCAATTTCAGAAGATGCTCAGTTAGCTTTTCATACTAGGCTCGCGGTGCTTGTTTTAGAGCATATAAGGATTTGATGAGCTTGCATACTTTTTGTTCTTGTCCCTTCACAACAAAACCTTTTGGGTGAGACATGAAGACATTCTCTTTCAAGTCTCTATTCAAGAAAGAAGTCTTCATATTCATTTGATGAACTTTCCATCCAATTTGTGCCACCAAGGAAAGTAGAGTATGAATGGTAGCCCATTTTGTTGTGGGGGAAAAAGTCTCCTCATAATCAATACCTTCTTTCTGTACAAATCCTTTTTCCACGAGCCTTTCTTTGTGCTTGTCAAGTGGCTCATTTGATTTGTACTTGTTCTTGAAGACTCACTTGTAGCCAATTGGTTTGGTTCCGAATGGAGGATCCACCAACTTCCACATCCCATTCTTTATGAGAGCATCATACTTCTTCTGCATGGCTTCTTTCAACTGATCATGAGAAGTGGCTTCTTCAAAGGAAGTTGGTTCAAAGTTAGTAGATAAATTCAAATCATAATCATATGAACATCCATATCATCTATATCACTTGAATTTGAATTATCTACATCACCTCCATCTTGTCTTGAGGAACTTTTGGTTCTTGTCTTTCCGACCTCATCAGGATGAACACTTTCAACTTCAAGTGTCTTTATGAGCCATTTTGGTGGACCTTTTTTAGATGGTCCAGGTTGCTCAATTGATTGAGATAATGCTGAATCCTCATCAGGACTCAACGTTTCAATCCTCTCAATCACATCATCTAAATGGACTTCAGGGTTTGATGAAGAGGTTGGAACTTCTTTGTGAGAGGGAGATGGTGCTTCAAAAGGAAATCCCAAAGATTGATCCAAGATAGGGATCCCCCCTTCAAGATGTGGAATCTCATCATCAAATTTATGATATGTCTTTACATGAGTGAATTTGTCTAGATGATCAAGTTGCCTCTCAATGGTTTTGTCATTCTTGGAGGATTCAAGTAAAAAATACATCTCTGGAAAGAATGAATTTCTTGTTCACCTCATCATTAAGACGATATGCCTGGTGGTATTTGAGTACCCCAAGAAGATGCACTTCTAACTCCTTGCATCAAGCTTGTTTCTTTGCTCCTTAGGGATTAAGGCATAGCAGGTGGAACCGAAGACCTTGAGATGCCTCATTGAAGGAATGTGACCATACCACATTTCATAAAGAGTCTTATTTTCAAGAGCATGAGATGGACACCTTTTTTTCACATAAACTGCATATAGAACTGGATCGGCCCAAAACATCAATTTTACATTTTTGAAAAACATCATGGAATGAACCATATTTAGGAGAATCTTGTTCATTCTTTTAGCTACATCATTCTGTTGAGGATTGTATGGAACTGTGGTTTGACGTTTGATCCCTTGTTGGCTTAGATGGTTTTCAAATTCATTAGATGCATATTCTCTTCTATCAATAGTACAAAGAGAGCCAATACGAGACTGAGCCTCATTTTGAATCAATACATGAAAATTTTTAGAAGTTTCAAAAGCTTGAGATTTATCTTTCAACAAGTACACCCAACGCATCTTGGCATAATCATCAATAAAAGACATGATCTATTTATTGCCATTTGCAAATGGAACAAGCACGGGGCCACACAAATCAAAATGTATCAGTTCAAGTTTTCTACATGCTTTGGAAGTAGAATCATGAAATGGTTGTTCATTATGCTTTCCAAGGATACAAACATTACAATGCTGTAAATTTTCAGACCCCGCCCAATTTCAAGTCTCGCTGATTTTTATCAGTGTTTAATGTCCAAAACCCAGATTTATGACAACCATAAATACTCAACATATAAACAAAATTTCAGAATTGAAACATGAGGATTCTGAACAACATTTAATGTAGAAATAAAATTATATCAGCAACACCATATTCAGAAAATAAAAGGTACAAAGATTTTTGGTCTAATTGTGACCTTGGAAAAACCCACGAGGGGAAAACCAGTGAGAGAGGAATTTTATTATTTCTGAGCTCAGAGAAATCTTTTGTTACAACAAAATATTCACAGCAAAATTACACAAACTTATCTCAGAAATTTTCGAGCAAATCTCCTTCAGAAAGACCACAAACTTCAACTCCTCGATTTTGGTGCAAGAAATCCGTATTGTTGTACTGTTGTCACATCATTAAATGCTATACGGGTTGTCTAAAAATTCGTGCCCACTTTTTTGAGTTTGTTGCACAAACTTTTCAGTAGTAAATGCACCTCGAAAGCTGTGCCACGCTGCCTAGAAATGCATGCTAGTTCCCTGCTGTATGTAATGTCCTTTTTATCAGTTGTACGACCTCTCAAAATCTGTACCGTATGCCTTTAGTTGGCTATACCTTATGCCTTGGAATCTGTGTTGTACCTTGCCTTAGGATTCGTGCCAATGTTCAACAACCTCCTTCTCAAGCTCGACCTCTCTCTCTTCTCATGCTCTCTCAAAAATGCATCAACAACCCTCAAAGGGTGCGCCCTCCTTACCCTAATCAACTCAATGAGGGGAAGGTGAAAGGACATCTCATCCAATGGCTGAGATTAGACGAGATGAATGGTGGAGATTAAATCACTTAAGTCACCCACTTTCCCTAAGTTCAAAAAGTCACCTTTTAATTTACATCTCATAAATTAAATGACTAGGGTCCACATTAGGCATTTTCTCACCCCTTAGGCGCCTAGGCGATGATAAACACTTGCCTAGGTACTTTTTAATTATTTTAACATCCCTCTTATCGAGGAAGGTGTTATTCACCACTCCAAGCTTGTCCCCGGAGAATACAAACTTGCCTTTGCCCAAGGCTTTAGTGAGTATGTCCGCAACCTGCTCATCTTTAGATATGTACTGTAGCTCAACTGCTCCTCTTTAAACATAATCCCGGATGAAGTGATATCGAATCTCAATGTGCTTAGACCTGTTGTGAAAAACTGGATTCTCAGAGAGTTTGATACAACTTTGATTGTCACAGTAAATCATAGTGGGTCTCAACTGCACACCAAATAATCCCACCA
>JZKD02S0890649.1:134580-164175 GCA_000966675.3 Picea glauca | reverse complement strand
ATTTGGTCCCAGACCACATACCCCAGGAGTGCACTGGGGGCCCTAGATCTTGTCTAGGGTCTTAGCCATCCTCCAGGAGAATGGCTCTCGCTGCTGCATGTAAATTTAACACCAAGCTCTTGCTTACAATATTAGGTCTGACAGAACTTATTTTTGTGAGTGGATTTTAGTGAAAAAAGGCCAGAATTCCAAACACTACATAAGCATTTCATTAGCAGATGCAACACAAGTCTACAAGCAATGGGCAGATCAACCACTCTGCTAGAATGTTGGCTTCTATACCTCTTGGGAGTTCAGTTTAACTGTCTTTCTCGTTTATTGGAGCATGTTTTATAGGTTCAACTCAGTTTCTATATTGGGGTGTTGCTTATTTTATCATAAACTAGATATAGATTTTTTCTTGCATTTTAGGTGTAATGGAACTGTTGACTAAACCTCTTGTAGTTCTTAAGTAGGCTATTTTAGATGTCAAAGTTGTAAGGCCAATCTTGATTATGACACTTTGATTTTCTTAGGCTAATTATTAGTTATCATGAAGTAATATATCTTTTTGGGTTTGTATGAATAAGGAACTTTTTGTTGCATTTTTTGTTCTAACCAAACATGTTGATAACTTGATAATGTTCTCTGAAGTAATGAGATTGCCAAAGGGTTAATTTTGATGGGAATACAGATTTTTATGTTCTGGCAATTCAATTATTTTGCAGGGCAAATGACATATGCTATGAATCAAAGAGGCAAACAATAAATGCAGATGATGTTATGAAAGCTATCGAGGAAATGGAATTTCCTGAGCTTTTAGATCCTCTTAAAACTTCCTTGGAAGGTTTTGTTATTTCTTCTATCTATCCACCTTTAGGCTGCTTAAACTTTTATCTCTGAGAGATTTTCGATATTGAAATAATTTTATTTTTGAAAAATGCATCTTGTTGCTTTTTATGTATAAATGGTTATTTTTGACTTATGACCATATCCATTTGTTTCCGTCACCTTTTTATTATGTATGAATATTGACAGATTAAAGCATATCAGTAAGAGTCATGCAATAATATCTGTTATGGTCTGTGAATAGTATGTAGTTATTTAGAATAGATATAAAAGTGAAAAATATAGGGAAGTTTATCAGTAATGCAGTGGAGTCTCTTATGAAAATAGATACTGAAAAAAATGCAAAAGTGAGTTTCTTGTCACATTTAGACTAATTTTATCCGAACACTTTTCTCCTCGTTTTCAATCCTTTGCAGTGTGGCCAAACTATAACCTGCATGAATAGCAGTCGAAACAAGGTCATCTCTTATATGCTAGTTTTCATATTCTTAAAATAAATGACTACTAAGGATTGCTCATAGAAACATGAAATGACACTTGAGAAGTTGATGTGTTAAAAAGGCTGCTTGCTACAAAACTGGACTTGCTGAAATCTACTCTTAGTAATTTAGGGAGGAGTGATGACTGGTCTACAAACAAGGATCATCATCACTGAAAATAAGTTGGGTTATGCATATTTCCTACCCTCAAATACAGATTGTACTGGAATTTACATCATAAACTGATTAAGTTCTTGCTCATGGAAAAAAATAACATTTGAAAATGATCAGTAGTAACATCATTTACAATTGGATCAAAGAAAATCTGTTAATCTGATTATTTGTGGTAAAAAAAATGGTTAGCATCTACAGCCATTGTATTTACTATTTAGGCTTATAGTAGAAGTCTTCACTTTCTGTGGTCAGGCTGGCAATGACCGGTTTACAAGCTATTCATATAAAGACAAATTGCAATAGCTAGATTCTCCTAATTAAAACCGTCCCAACTGAATTACAACTCCCTTTTGATGCTTCCCACATCCTGCATAAGTTAGTTTGCTTTCATTTCAGCATATTGGCCAGATAGGAAATCTGTGATGCATTGTTATGAACTAGTTGGAGGTTTGATCTTGATCAAGTCTAATCCTAATTCTCTAGTTGGCATGCTTATTCTAAATAATATAAAAAATTAAAAGGTGGTTGTATTTTTATGAGCTGAAGCTTTGAGTTATTAAGCATGACTTTTGCTTTGTATTGCAGTTTTTCGAAAACAGAATGCATCGAAGAAGTCAGAGAACAAGACAAAGACTGCAGATCGGAAGAGAAAAAGTGAAGTTGATTTGGAAATGGAGAATGGAAATGGCAGTCATGCAGAAGATGCAAATGAAGCACAAGATGATTTTGGCGAAGAAAATAAAGAGGATGAGAATGATGATTTAGAAGAAGAATAGTTGCTTCTCTTCTCATTGACAATAGTCGATTCCTTGGTAGTTTATCTTTCTTGTTTGCCAGCATCTTGGTAGTTTATAAAAGTATTGAATCAAAGAAGTTTAAACCAGCTTTTTCTCCGTGTTGAGTGGGGACTCAACATGGTGTTTGTATAGCACACCAGTTACGATTTATAGATATAAAAATTTGTGAATGTGGTTCATGTTAATGAATGGGCAATCTATGCTTGTAGGGAATTTGCACAATTCTAACTCGGGGCAAATAAAATATGTGAGCATTACCGTATGTCAATTGCATAGTTAACTTAAAATCTATTTGTAAATGTGAATACAAAATGCAACTTGAAAGTTATGGAACTATTGAAGACTGTAGAAATTTAATCCGGTAAGTTTCTAGGTGGTTACCTGTACCATTGTTTCTTGGAGCACACTTAAATCATGTCAGTGAGTTTTTAATTTCAAAGACCCAAAAGCTGATAACATGAGTGTCTTTAATTGACCTCACATTTTTGTGTAGACTTTTAAACTTGGGCATTGCATATAATAAGCAGGTAAGTAGAACCAACCTACCTGCAGGAATGTGGGTATGATCTCCAGGAATGTGGGTATGATCTCCACTAGTGTCTGATTTGTAGTGGACATATGAGTTGTTTGATTAATCTTTTTTTCCCGACTCTTGTAAGTGATGCTACATCGTTACATGTTAAGAATTATCAACAGTGTGCTTTTGTGGCCTCAGCTGCCCACAAAGGGTCAACTGCTTGAATATGGTCTATTTAGGTTTGGCAAGTAAGCCACTACAGGGATGTATCTGTTTTGCCAAAATTGCCCAACACTTGTGCTTTGACTGCTCTGCATGGAGTGTAGATTTGAACTCTAGTGCATAGCACAACAAGACACCTTCACTGATGAAACGTACCAAGACATCTTCACTAGTGAATCGACATCCTATTGCCATTCATCACTTGTTTTAAATTTAACATGTTTCAGCATATATAATGACTAAAAATCCATGTACTGCAAATTCAGTCAAAAGACCTGGTCATATTGTCACAAATTTTGTTGAGTTTAAAATTGAGTGAAAGGCACAATTATGTCTTGCTAAGCTATGTTTTGCTCTTATTGAGAACTTCTTATGATAGTTAATGATTCAGGTGCTAGGGGGTTGTATATTGCAGTTATTGGGTTGTATATTGCAGTTATTGAAGAGATTTTGAAAAGGCCGATAATTCTTAGAAGTTCAACAAGCCCATTTAAGTTTTTTGGTTGATGGCATGAGCTTTTGTGTTTTAGAGACATCCGAAGGCTGAATATAAAGTATTAATGTTAATAAGAAAGTCATTGGACAAAAACATACAAAATTATTTCCTTAAGATAAATGACAATTTACAAGGGTGTAATTTTAAATATAGAAGCCATTTTTATAAATACTAGGCCATGGCTAATGATTAAAAAGTGTTTTATCATTACATCATGATGCACCACAAGGTGAGTATTATTTACATGGCACCAGATCCAAGGAATATTTGACCCGGTTATTCGCTGTTGTAAGTGGAATAAGGGTGTTGATGCTGCTACTTCTCCAATTCTCTACCTTGTCATTAGGCTACAAGTTCATGTTCAACATAATTAAGGCCTTTTTGTAGAATTGCTTTTGCTATAATATTTTCCATGTGACAAGATCCAAGTAATATCTGACCCAGTTTGCATAGAATCGTGTTTGCATAGAATGTCTGTGGAGTACAAGCAAACATATATAATGATCTATTGGAGTGTTTTTGTGTACCTTTGAAGATCTTATAGTATATTTTCTAAGCATGCTAATGGATGTCTGATTCTAAATAACATGTACAAATATTGTACTTTCTAATTCCACACTTCAAAGATATTCAAGTCGAACACAAAGATGCAAACCTAGGGTAAAGCAGAAGCACCATCCACTGTCACCTTGATGGTTGCTTTCCTTTTCTTGTGGCTGTTTTTCTTTCAGTACAGGGGGGATTCCCTATTACGATTTCCAAGCTGTCCTTTGAGCACTGTAGTACTTCCACATTGGCAAAATATAAAGTTTTAGGATTTTTAATATATTTTGTGGTAGATTTCAGTAGACGGGTTCTCTATACAAGGGTTATGGAGTCAAGAATAATGAAAAGAACTTGGAACTTGACTACAAAGAGGACACAACAAAATCACTGACAACAATAATTCCTGTCCTAGCAGTGCTGAAATATAACTAACAGCCAAGTACAAATACTTAGAAAGATACACCAGCACCACCATTAAGTACTTGCATATGATATCAAAGATGAGAGCATGGAGCAAATATGACAACCTTCCATTTAATACCAGCCACAAAACACGGTGCATACCAGATTTGATATCACAACCTTTGTAAGATGACAAACAGATCTCTCTTAATGATGCCCCTCTGATAGCAACAATGAACTGTAAAACAACAAATACAATTCTCCAAAAAAGAAATAGATGCAAGCACGAAACAACAACCTTACACAAATATAACAGCCCTTAGAAAGATGTAGATGCTAGCTCTAGGTTTGTCCAAAGCACCTTAATAGCCAAGCACAGTAGTTTAGTGTCTTCTCCTCTACTTGAAATCACCCCTTTTGCAAATGAACTCCATCCCTCTTTTATAAATGAATCCCTTAAATACCTCCATAATCAAATATTCAAGAAAATCTGTCAGTTTCTCCTTGGGTGAAGCACTTCTTATTAAAGGCAGATCTTATTGGTTGGAATCAGTCATGCATACCATGCCCTTAATCTATGCCAAGTGCTACCCTCTTCATTATTACGCAGATTTATTTGACTTAAGCTATTAAAATAGTCCAGAATGCCATGTGTCAAGCTCCTAATCAAGATGCTCCACTAAAATACTAATTGTTTCTTGATAAGAGGGAGAGAGAAACTGTTTTAGATGCATCAATTTAGGACATTCTCCCTGAACAATATTTTCGCTTCTTTGCAAAGTGTGAAAAGGGTTCATGATGCCATGTGGCATCTCCTTATCAAGGTGCTTCTTTCATGGGTGTGAACTAGCCCCTTCAAAGCTGCCATGTGCCCTCATACATGTGGGTGCTACTTTATTAATCCACATGCAATAAAACCACCCCATCGTGCCTCAAAATATGTAGAACATGCTTCAGTCAATGTGAAAAACCACCCACAACAAAAGAACTTGCTTAAATCCACCTCCAAATATGTAGAAAGACCTTCAAAGTTGGGATATGCATGAAAATGTAGTAATTTTTCCATTCAAGTAAAAAATATTTCTCCAAATATGTAGCAAACCTTGGGGGCAACTTTCAACAAGTCACAATTCCATATACCATTGCTGCTTGTCATTGAAATTCTTTGGTGCCTTTCAGAGGGTAACAACTGGCTCCGTACATGAACTCTGCACTTTAGCAAGGTGCAAAAGAACTCCATAATCTCTAAGGTGGCTCCTGATGTACCTACATGGGAAATATAATGTTTGGAAATAGGGGACGTGATGGATCTAAACATTCACATGCCTGTCATCCCTTAGTGTAATATCCAAAATTAAATTGTTCATTTGAAGTTGCTAAATCTTCAAAATGGCTCTACAAAAGGCATCAACCATGATGACAAAGGAAACAATAACATCTCCTACTTCTACTATGCATAGAGCTTATTCATGCTACCCTATGGATGCATTATATACCTTCAACAATAATAATGCTTGAGATATTGCCATTCATGGGCAAGTCTATCTTTTCTCTATCCAGAGGGTTTAGGTAGAATGTATTTGGTCAATTTTTTTATTATCTCCCATTTTTTTGTGCCTCTTATCCCATTGATGGACAATGTTTCCTTCATTGAAGCCTCTTAGCCAAGATCTTTTGTCAAATTTCTTCTTGGTGTCATCTTGACTTGTAAATTTTCAAGAGCTGTTTTCTTATGCTCATCCAACTCTACTAGCTGATCAATCCTTATTTGAGCTGACTGTTGATTTGTGGTGAAAGGCTGCAAAAATTTATACATTGAAATCTTTAGGTGGATTGGCAAAGTTAAATCCAACCTATAAACTAGCTCAAAAGGCCTTTTCATGTACCTTGTTTTCTTGTGATTTGGTCAACCCAAAGTGCAAATTTAAGTTGGTCCTCTCATCTCTTCTTGTTATCCTCTACTATGTTCTTAATGATCTTCAAAAGATTCTTGTTACTTGATTCAACCAATCCATTACTCCAGGGATACAATTTGATGCATGAGAAAATACAATGCCATAATTAAGACAAAAACTCACCAACTCCATATATTTGAATGCTTGGGCATTATCTGTTGTGATTTTAGTTGGTTCAAATCAGGTGATGACTTCTACTCAATGAAATCAATGATCACCTTGCTTGTTGCCATCTTTGGGGGGATGGCTTCAACCCACTTGGTGAAATAATCTATCACTGTAATATTCCACTTATATCCATTGCTTGAACTGCTACAAAATTCACCAATAAAATTCAATCCCCATCATTGAAAGGGTGCTTCTACCACCATAGGTTGTAAAGGAAAAGTTACAACCTTTAGTTTTCCTACAAATAATTGAGAAGGTTGACAAGATCTAGTAAATTTGTGCACATCATAATATATTGTGGGCCAATAACTCTCAAAATTTTACGTGTGGTTGTTTTTGTTGCGGAATGTCCACCATCTAGGTTCCTCCAACCCAAACCTCCTTTGATGAAACAATATTTTGTTGCATTCAACCTCAAAGCTCTCCTTTTTGTCCCTATCAAATAATCTAGACATGATAAACTCTGCAAACAATAAATAATGTCTTTCTACCACTCGTTTTGCTACAAATCCTCAAAAACAACGAAAGTTGATTCAGGATTTGACTTGTTTTCAAATTGAAGTGTGGCCTCATTTTTCTCTGTATGCAACTTAGCCAATCCCCGGCCCTTCACCAACTTGGTTCCAATTTCAAGTCATACTCATGAATTTTGGAAATTCACTTTTCTCTTTTGTCAAACATTCTTGTTGAGCGAAATGTCCTTCACCATAGGATGAGGGAAAATGTAATTACTTTCGAATGCCTTATATAACTTTTGAAATGTTTCAATGCTTGTACCAATGCATATGCTTGTTTCTCCATGATGGATAACCCAATTCCGTTCCCCTCATGGTTTTACTCATGAACATTATATGCTGCTCCAAGTTTTGATTAGTTTTTTGCTACAAATCTCTCCTGCGAGTGTATCCTTTGATGCAAAAGAGAAATTCTGAAAATTATTTGCATAATTTGGACTTACCAAGGCTGGTGTTGATGATATTTCTTCTTTGATTTTTCGAAAGGCTTCCTTATTTTTTGCATTCCGTTTGACCTCTTAATCATTCTACAACATTGCTGAAAAAGGCTTAACAATTTCGACAAAGTTAGGTATAACTCTTCTAATGAAATTAATTTTTCCAAAGAAAGATTGTATTGCCTTTTTATTTGTGGGCAATGACACCCATTGAATTCCCTCTACTCTAACTGAATCAATTTTATCACCATCCTTCAACAAAATGTGTTCCGAAAGTTTTGCTTCTTCTACCCCAAAACTAACTTCTTAGGGTTTAGAAGAAATCCCGTACCTTCTAGACCTCTCAAAGCTCGATCTAAGATGATGAACATGTGCACTTCTCTCTTTAGGAAAAATTGTTAGATCATCTTGATAAACTACAATGGTCCTACCCACAATTTCTCAGAATGTACAATTTGTAGCTCTCTAGAAAGTAGGTCCAACATTAAACAACCCAAATGACATTCTAAGATACATGAAGTCCCCCATGGTGTAGTAAATGATGTTTTGTGCCGATCCTCCTCTTCTACAAGTATCTGATTGTAACTCTAGAAACCATCCAACATGGGCATCATACCGGATCCTGTAACCTTTTGAAGTAAATGTTCGATATTAGGACGAGGGTAATTGTCTTAGAGAGACAATTGGTTTAAACTTCTAAAGTCAACACACATTCTTATTTCACCATTATTCTTTCTCAATAACACCAAATTTTCCACCCAAGATGAATGCCTAGTTGGAGCAATGGTTCTAGCCTCCAATATCTTCTGTAATTCCTTTTGAATAATCAGTGCAAACTAACCATTCATGTTCCTTTTGTATGAAAGGTTTAGCTCCATCCTTCAAAGGGATTGCATGTTTTGATGATATCTCTTTTTTCTTCGACACTACAATGCTTCCAATATTGATCTCAGTTCTATCCTCCAACTTTCTTGCCTCTTGATATTTTGTAGCCTTATCATTTGATAAAAAAACTTATCCAAATGAATAAGCCTCTTCGGAATTTTGTTCTCCTTTAACTGCATGATTGACTATGCCAAGACTAAATCTTCTTGCCAATTAATGTGACAAGAAGAGAATTTTGGCAAATTAGCCAAAAATATGATAACTTGTGCATCATTTTCAAAAAATTGTCAATTATCTACATTATCAGGGATCACAAGTATGAAAACAATCTCCATTTTACATACAAATCTCAACATTTCGTCATGTCATGGTTGAAGAGTTGTTGCTTCTACAAGCAACACATCAACTTATTAATTTAGATCTCTTGGGAAAACCCTGATAGGGAAGACATTGATAACTCAATGGTTTCCCAAGCCGCATTCTTGTACTTCTTCCTTATGTGATTTTTCATTGCACATTGGTTTCATATTTTCTGCACTATAAGGTCAAAATTGCCAACAACCTTTAGCTTCTTAATATTCATTTCCCTTGCTAACTCCAACTCCAATAATAATGCTTCATACTTAGCTACATTATTAGTGTAATTAAACTCTAACTTGTAAGAAAAGAGAATGAGTTCACCTCTAGGTAATGTAAACAATATCCTTGTTCCATCTCCTGTTCTTGACCTAGCCCCAAAGAAATGCATCTCCCATATGGCATCCTGAACAATCATTTGGCTTGATGTCCAAAGATGAATCTACTAATTGAGTCCAAAAGCATCTTCATAACATACATATTAATTCATTGGTTCTTTCAGGTCTTCTAAATGAATTTCATCATAGGTTCCTTATATAATTTGACATATGTATTGTCAACTGTGGGGATGATTGCATAAGATAAATCCAATTGGCTGCTGCAACCCAAATTACCTATCCACTTTCTAGACAAAAACATTTCCCATGATCTCTAGCATCATTGACAACTATGTCCATCAAAAAATTGATATCGAGATAAGCTTCAAGTCTCTTGAAGATCTTTGATAAGTCCATGAACCTTGATTTCCCTAGAATCCATAGCACATACATTAATGTATGGTCTTGTGATTTGTAGTCCCAATTGATTCATGAGATTTAAAGACATAACATTACTTGAAGAACCAAAATGAAGTATACAATTCCAACACCAAAACACAAAATAGAAAAAAAGTTCTGTTTCTTCCTCCCCAATTCATACCTTGACATACCATAAGATTATCTTCAATTTCATCTAACCCTAGGAACCTTTGAACTTTTTCCTTATAAGCTGAAATTTTCATGAGTTCCATGAGAGGGACCTTAATTAAAGTTCCATTTCTTCCTCCCCAATTTATACCTTGACATACCATAAGGTTATCTTCAATTTCATCTAACCCTAGGAACCTTTGAAATTTTCCTTATAAGTTGAAATTTTCATGAGTTCCATCAGAGGGACCTTAATTTTTATTTTAGATAGTTCATCAACTAACCTTGTTTTGAGCACAATGTCAATCTTTTTACCTTCATTTTCCTATAGTGGTTGTTGTGTCTGCTAATTTGGATGGTTTAAGACAGCTTTAGATCCTGGAAAAAGTATTATATTTACCTTGTTTTTTTGCTAATATATATGTCATTTTAACCACCTTTTTCTTCAATTTTTTTATGGTGAAAACTTCCCAGTCCCTTGGTCTATTTGCTAATTTCTGCGTGCATATGTCTTCATCAACCTCTCTATAATAGCCATAGTTTTTGATGGAGAAGGTTTTTGACCAAAAATGGTCCACAACCGATTTGTTTGTATGCTTCCAATCTTTATTTAAACCAAAAATTCTTTAGGCATGATAAAAACTTTGTAATCTACAATATGAATATACTACACCATCATCAACATAATTCACATTATTAGCAGAACTAGGATTTCCTTATGTACCTTCATTAGTTGTGTCCTGTAGGCATGACTATGGATTTGAAAACTGAACATGCCAGTGTTCTCCATGAGTTGTATTGCAAGGTTTGCACCAACGTGGATTCTTGTCTTCTACTTGATTTGTGGGTTCGAAAGGCACAAGGGGATTTTGATATTTATTTTTCTATTTTTGTTTAATCCAACATTTCTTTTAGGTTGAAAATTAGGTCTTGGCTACAATTGGTTTTGTTCTCCTCTTTCCAAATGAACTCTATTTCCCATGGGTTGAAAAGTTGTTTTCATCTTTCCCATTTATTCAAGCACCTTTGTCATTTTCCCATTTATTCAAGCACCTTTGTCATCATGTCTGGAACTGGATCATTGGAATTCATGGCCTTTTGCTTCATTTCAACTTTAGAAGTGGATGCCCTAGATGATGATGCAGGGGCATATCTCCTAAAATGAACACTCTTGATCAGACCTTAGGAGATCTTGAAATCTCCAAGGGAGTGGATTAATTGTATTTCCCTAAGTTTGCACGTAGATTCTAAAAGGTTTCAGATAAGATGAATTTGTTTTATTTCTCCATATAATGTAATGAAACTGCCATGTTAGCATATTTTGAGGCTTTAAAGAGATATTAGGAGTAAGTAACAGATTCTATGGAATGAATTAAGGATCTGAGAAGATCGGATAGTTTTATTCCTGAGAAGACAGGTTGAAATGTTTCAGAAGAAGATCTGATTGTTGATCATTGTAAGAGATCAACGACCGAAAACGAAGAGTAACTGGACCGGCCTTTAAATCCCTCGAAAATAACAGCCTTTAAGTGTCCCAGTGGCTTTATATTCCCGGTTTCCTGCGTAGGTTTTAATCCCGGTGGTCCGGTGAACCCCTGTCCTAGTGGGCTGGTTAAGTGAGCCTGATGGTGGTGACAGGTATTAATCCCCAGTGGTCCAGTTGTCCCCGTGGCCGGTTAATAACAGTGGTATGAAACGACGTGAAGTCAAGGCGATTAAGAGAAGAGGTTTAAGAAACGGACAAGGGGTTTAATGCCGACCCGTTTTATCATCATTTTTGGGTATTTGGGTATTAAAACTGTGTAATGTAAGTTTTTTTTTGTTCTTGATGATGGGTGTAGTGTCTACTCGAAACAGTAGGTGTTTCGAAATCTCCATACACAATATTTCCAGAAATTGCTAGATAATACCATCTATATAATATATCAAATAACTTCAATACAACATCCAACATCTAATTATTAACGCATTCTTTCAAAAGCAACCACATGAACTTCTGCTGAAACAATATTATTGTGTTGAAATTTTGAAAGAAATTTTCTATACTTGTTTGGAAAAGCACAAGGAGGACCAACAATAACCATGATATTCAAAGGTTTGTATATATTGTTCCTCCATGAATCCATGACCTTTGCTGTAATAGTGTTTCCTTGAAGTATCGAGGAACAAGTAAAATTAAGAACTTATAAATCCATGACCTAATCCATGACCTTTGCTGTAATAGTGTTTCCTTGAAGTATCGAGGAACAAGTAAAATTAAGAACTTATAAATCCATGACTTTTGCTGTAATAGTGTTTCCTTGAAGTATCGAGGAACAAGTACCTTATATATTAAGAACTTCAAAATCTCTTTGTACTTGAAACCTGTGACACTTGGGTTAAATTGTTCATGTGCCTTCTTCTACAATATCTCTTTTGGTTCCGTCGATGGTGGAAACAAATTTAGTGAGAAACTTATTAGAGGGTATTTCCTTTTAGAATTTCCTTCTAATGGAGTTACCAGATGAGTTTTTCTCTCATCAAAATTCTTTTAGTATAGCCTTTAATTTTCGAGAAAGTGACTTAATTTCTTTAGCAACAATGCTAATTTGTTGCCTTTTAAATCTGCACTTCAAAGGTATTCAATTTCAACATAAAGATACAAACCTAGGGTAAAGTAAAAGCACCACCCACTATCACCTTGATGGTTGTCTCCCTCTCTTTAGTCTAGTTATTTTCTAGCACAAGGGGGGATTCCCTATCAGGTTTACCAATCTATTCTTTAAGCATTGTAACAATTTCGTAGTTGGATTTTTTTTTTTTTAGGGTTTTTAATATATTTTTTGGTGGACTTCTATAGATGAGCACCTTATCCAAGGGTTATGGAGTCATGAATAATAGAAAGAACTTTGAAATTGAATACAAAGCGAAGGAGAACACAACAAACTCACTAACATCAATAATTACCAGTACTAGTAGGTCTGAAATATAGTTAACAACCAAGTACAAATGCTCAAAAAGATATACCAACAACACCATTAAATACTTGCATTGCAATATGATATCAAAGATGAGAGAATGGAGAAAATAAAACAACCTTCTATTGAATAACAACCATGAAACACAATACATCCCAAATTTTATATCATAACCATTGTAAGAGGACAAACAAATATCTCTTTATTTCTCCCCTAGCAACAACCCACTATAAAACAACAAATACAACTCTCTAGTAAACAAATATATGTAAGCGTGAAAATACAACCTTACACAAATATAACAATGCATAGAAAGATGTAGATGAAAGATTTAGGTCTATCCTTTGTGCCTTAACAACCATGCACAATAGTTTAAGGACTTTTACTCCACATAAAATCACCCCTCTTGCAATTGAACTCCATCCTTATTTTATAGATGAATCCCTTAACTAACTCCATATTAAAATACTCAAGAAAATATGGATATCTCTCCATGGGTGAAGTGCTCCTCATAAAAGGCAGATCTGATTGGTTTGAATGAGTCACATGCCACACATTACTACATTTGGGTGCAAAATCCAATGTTTTCTGATGTTGATGGAAAAAATGGTTTGTGACATTGAAATTTTTGTGAAATTATTGAAAATACAACATTTTTTTTGTCCCCTCCCCAATATATGTTGAAATTTTGACAATTTTCTTTTATGTCAAAATTCTTACGTTGTTAGAATTCCAATATCCTAGACATCAAAGTTCTGATGTTTACTCCATGATGCCAAATGAAAATTAAGAAGCCATTGACATAGTTAATAGATTTGGCTTTGTCAACTTTGACTATGTCAAACAAAGGTCAAAATTCCAACCTAGTTGTAAAATCTATTTAAACCCCAAGAGATAAGATGAAAATTATGTGATGCTTTCGAAATATGTAGTATCTATTTTTCATATTTGCAATGACCGTAACAACATTTTTCTATCTACCGCCAACATTCATTTTTTGTTTTTGCAAAGTTTGGATTATCTACATAATAAAAAATCTCTTTAGGAAAACAATTTGTGAACAAATTTTGAATTCTATGTGTGTGGAATTCTTTGAATAAATTCTTATATTGTACTAGTATTGCATTAGTGGATTTTGTTGTAATAGATAACAATGCCATCAAATGGGAAAAATTTGAGGACTATTGCTAGGTTAAAGAGAAATATGGTGACGATAAATGTTATTTCCCTTGCAAGAATTGGAAGAGATTTCAAAGGAGAATAATTTTAAAGGAATTAGCTTAGAAAATATTGTAGGGATTATGGGCATTTTGAAGGAGGGCCAAACATATATCACCCATTGGTAAGTTATTCATTACACATTTTTATTATCGTCGTGATTTTATTTAACATTTTAATATTTGATATATATACTAAAAATATTTGATTGTTTGTAATGAAAGATAAAGCATCTTAGGCTTCAATTGGCTAAGGATGTGCCAAATTGCACTAGAAATGTTGGTGAACAAGCTAGTGGAGATGGAGCATATGGAGATGAAGTTAATCATATGGAAGTAAATGATATTGATATAACTGAGAATGATGGGATAAATAAATTGATGCATGACACCTTTGCTTGAATGGATGATAACTTCAATGCTGTTCATGATGTACCTCTAATTGATAAGGCATAAAAACCCTTATATGAAGTCTCAAGGACAAATATTCTATCTACTATTTTTTCGTTGGTGAACTGGAAGGTCTGTTTGTCAAACGCATGTCTCACACAAATCTTAAGGTATGCAATATAATTATTCATACATGAATACCATTTTTCTTAGTGTTAATTGTATCAAGGATGCAATATAGACAAATAATCATTATGATAAATTATTCTTGAATGTTGTAGATTGTTAGGTGATTTTCTCCTACCATCGACAACTACTTTACTTCATACATACCAATAATTGTCTCTTGTTATGAAAGATATAGGAATGGAGTATCAAGCCATTCATGCATGTCCCGATGATCATATTGTATATTATGGACAACTTGAAACAAAGTTGGAATTCCCTCAATGTGGAATTAGTAGACATCGAACCAATCAAATAACAAATAAGGTTCCCTGCAAAATTCTTTGTCGTATTCCCATAATTACACATTTACAAAGATTGTTTAGGGGAAAAATATAACCAAATTTATGGATTACCATGCACAAAAGAGAAGCAAGGATGGTATTAAGCGAATTCTCACAAATGGTACCGCATTTGGGGAAATGGAGGAAAAATTACCAATTTTTAAAGAAGAACCTCATAATGTTAGGCTTTCATTGGCAACAAATGATGTCAATCCATTTGGAGAGCTCATGTATGTTTCCACTGCGTGTCCTATTTATGTTATAAACAATAATATTCTTGTTTTCCAGATCTTATTAAAGAGGGAGCACGCAATATTGGTAACGATTTTTTCAGGAATGTGTTTACAATAATGTCTTCAACATATTGTTTTCATTTTTCTAGTTGTTTGTTAAATAATTTATTATAATATGTATAAGATAATGAAAATGCATATTTTAAAATAATTAGGTAGGTACCAAGTTAAATGTATGGATGCATATATTGAGCCTCTTGTGGACGAAATTCTAAAGTTATGGGCTAACATCACTATGTATGACATCTCCAAACTAGTATGACAAAAACAATTTCAATTCCACATAATACTTGCACGGACAATTCATGATACTCCATGACTAACAGATTTTTGTAGTAAGTAAAGTAATACACTCTAATCGTATATAATTTTATCAATTATTCGGGCATTTTTTGAATAATTGTTTTGTATACTAGTATTGACATTAGTACGTATCTTGAAGGTATTTAAACAAAGGGTAAATTTGCATGTCTAGTATGTGGTCCCAGAATGATATTTTGATGTTCAATAAGTTTAGGAAAGGAGGTGTTTGGTGAGTATAGACACTCCCTCCCTAAGTCAAATGATAGGTATCTAACTATCAAGAAATATCTTTTTAATGCGAAGGACGAGACTAGAATAAAACCATGAATAATGACACCTCAACTATGGAAATTGCAATATAACAAGAATCATCTAGGTAAGCAATTGGTTTCCATATAATATGTAACACTATATAGTTTCTATTTATATTCAATTCTTTTTACCATATTTAATAGTGAATTTTTGTTTCCTTCACATTTCGTAAATGCGGTCATTACATTAGTGAAATTCGATGAGGAATGAAAAGATACCCCATCCAATTCAATAAGTTTCCCTACTGTGAGCACCTGCAAGTAACTCAATTGTTTGATAAAATGTATATTGGGAAGAATGCTACTTAAACATTATGGATAATCTTATATGGAAGGAGTAACAAAATATTAAATCATTAAAGTTTGTAGTGACATTCAGGAAGGCAATCATGTAATGTGGAATTTTATTCAATATTTTAGTGAAGGACAACCAACCAATATTCCATGGTTATTTACAGAGCAAGAAAATAATATTGTAAAATATGTCATTCACAAAAATAAAGTTTCCATTGTTTTTGCTTCAAACATAAAGAATATCTTAACGAAGAAAGGTGAATTTGGTGGGGTAAAAAATCATGATTGGCATACCTTTGTTAAGGAATTTTGGTAAATTCTTGTATTGTTCTTCCTATTTCTAAGAAATTGGGTATTTTTTTGAATTTTGGAAAAAAATAATGATTCCTTATGTGTTAGAATATGTTCTACCTTTATCTCTCCTCGATAGCTTTGATAAAAACATAAAAGTAATCTTAGAAAGTACATGAGGTAAGCCACAATTTATAATCAAAAGGTTAGTCGTAGAACTTGTAGACATGTGATTTGCTTGCATTGTATGTATAATTTGTTTTTGAAACTTGTGTTTTCCTTCCATCATGAGTAAGTGGTTGTCGTCTAAGTAAATCCATAAAGAATAAATAAATTATTGGAAAAGAGAAATTTCTCGATTAATGTGTGAATTGTAAAACTAACTGCAACCTTTTTTAGTGCACAAGAACGCTATGTCATACACTAAGTTGAGGAGATCGAAATATGTGGACCTATACACACAAGGTCAATGTGGATGGTGGGAGGAACTTAAAGGAATTGAAGGATTTTGTTAGGCAAAGATCACATCCCAAGGGCTCTATGGTATATCAATACTTGGTGTATATTAGTGAGTATCTTCATGAAGTAGTAGTAGATAACAATGTGCCTTACGTTTGGGATGTCAATTCCATCAACAAATTTGAAGGGGAGGTTTTATTGGGGAAATGTAAAATGAGGAAAGTGAAAGGTGATATTGCAGATATATATAATAGTTTATCATAGTTTTATCACTGTACTTATTCAAATTTTGTTCATCCATCATTTAATAAGCATTATTGGTACCTAATTCCATTGTTTTGCTCCATTCAAATGATTGAGAGCAGGATGCAATTCATTTATACATTGCAAATAATTTTAGTTGGATGAAGGTATGGATAGAATGACATATAGAAGTTTATGGTAAGTTATCATGTAATGGGGTGGTAGATTTGATTAAAAGAGCTCATCATTCTAAAGATACTAATCTTACATAGAGGGAAATTGAGTTAGCATATGGTGCATAAGATAAACATGAAAGCATTACCAACAATTTTTTTCCTAGTAATATTGCATGTAATGTGTTTTTGTCCCCGCCTGCAGGGCTGTAGACCAGTTAACAAGTGCTGTGTAAATGGAAGGAAATATGTAAAAAAGAGGTCTCAAGTTCGATTCTCGCCCCGATTTACTCGTGCCCCATGCTTGCGGGTTGTGTGGACACACCAATAGGTTATAAAGGTAGCAGATGAGAATCTACCTCGTGTCACGTGAATACTAGAACCACGAGTTTCCGATTCCACCAATACAAAACAAAAGTGTTTTTGTCCCCCAAAATATTAACTTAACATAAATATATTTATAAATTAAAACATATTTCAATAATTGAATTGGTTGATTCTAAATAAATATGCATTTATTCTATTTACATGTGGTCATGTCTATTCTATTTACAAGGTTTAATAGATTCCCCAAGTAATCCATAAAGATACACTCCCATGATCTCATCAATACTAGTAATGCAATGTATAAACCAAAAATGCCATTAGTATTGGAGTGTAAAAACCAAAATTACTATTTTTCCATGATTTTCATAGTTTCATGAAGGTGCAATTTCTTAAAATTTTCTTTATATGTAATTTAATATTTGCCACTAGAAACGCCTTTGTAGTTTTATTAGTGTCTTAGTGATTAGTAATATTAGAGCTTTAATCTCCTCGAGTCAAATTGTGTCATGTGTCTAGGGTACAAAATACAATGTGTTCATTCTTTGTATAATTTCTTCACTACAATGGTAGTTTATGTCTTCCTCTACACATTTTAGAATCTTTTTCAAAACCATTTTTAATAAGGTCTTTGTCGATATAAAAAAAATAATGAAAAATTATATATAAAAAATCTTAATCTAGAGGTACTAATATTTCTATTATACTTTATAATACTACAAATTATGACATTTTAATATATCAATTCATATTTTATTAATTACAATGTTAATCTATGTGTAAAAGTTTGAAATTATGCTAAAGAAAAAATGTGTACATCATCTTCAACTACTAGCCAAACATTTGATTAGCAATACCTTGTATAAATGGCACACTCCATCATATATTGATGAGTTATGGAAATACTTGGAGTCGAGATTCTTTATGGGCTTGGGCTTGAGTATGGCTTAGTGGTTGTTTGGCTTGTGGCGATGTTAAGGTTAGGTCACATGGTAGCATATGGTTGGGGTTGGGCCTAAAATTTTGTTCAAAGCATGTTCAAGCTCAAGCTTGGTTACCTCATGTTTTGAATAAGGCTTGAGGTTAGGCTTGTGATGTGGTTAAAATTTTGGCTTTGGGTATAGATATATAAAATATATAAATGAGCTAAGCCATACATATACATATATATATTTTAATAAAAGAAAAATCTATAGATAAATGAATGAGGAATTGTGATGAGGAACAATATCAAAGCAAACTATAAGAGGATAATAACATTTTAACTTAGTTATACAAAATATAAATGACAATTTTTTTTTCTTGACTAAGAATGTTTTTGCTTGACACTATGCATGGATCTCAACCAACTTACTACTCAACTTAACTACTTGCTATATTGATGATATGACTTGCTAAACAACTGGACAGTGAAGCCTTATCGCCTATGGCTACCTCCATGCGAAGAAAGAAGGAAAGAATGTTCCACCTCGATCCTCTTTTCCACTGTCCTCACGATGAGAATAATAGTCATCACTTGCCAAGGCCAATGGGTGTGGATAAACCTAAACACATTCAAAATAAAATCAAGGTGCTTAAGCTTTTTGGTAGAACTTGAATATGTGTTTCTTCGTCTTTTCCAATAAAAATAGGTGGATAGGGCCATACCTAAATAACATAGTTTCCAATCAAAAACAAGGATACCATGGAGCAATGATCATGCAAAAAGGGATTTCGTAGGTACCAAAAGCCTTTTAGACTACTTCTAATATGTGAATCCCTATGATTACCTTTGAGAAAAGTCTTAAGATTTTGTTTAATATTACATCCAAGGGTGATTTTTGGAATATGAATTTATAAACATAGACTCACTTGTAATGTAATAAAGGATTCGTGCAGCTCCATTGCCAAGATATATGTCTACCAATTATGTGGTTGATTTTTGATGCTAGGTTTGAAAGATAATTATATAGGATGATGAATTTGTTTGACTTGGTTAGATATAGGGTCTTTTGAAGTTGCAAACATGTGATGTAAATGAAAAAAATTACTTTAGATTCTTATTTTTTTTTCTATATAATCAAAAGCTAAAGAACCATTTCTTCTACGTTAGTTATCTTTTGAAGTTGCAAACATGTGATGCAAATGAAAAAATTACTTTAGATTTCTATTTTCTTTTTTATACAATCAAAAGCTAAAGAACCATTTCTTCTACGTTAGTTGTTATATGTCATTAGTGATGATTAGCAACTGTAACATGTTATTTCACTAAAATAAAAAATATGAATTAGTCCTCCTTCCATTGAAGGAATGGTTTTACTACTTACCATGGATTCTGCATGCTATATATCCCAACAACGAACCCTTTGAGTTTAACCAGGGTTTGGGTAATGACTAGGATTTGAAATCTTACTACAAGCCTCCTTTTTATATGCAAATCTAGAATATTTGAAATATTGTAGAAGAAACTTCCGGTTTCATTTCCCTCTAGAGACTAGATAATCAATTTTATATAAAGGGATATCTTGCATATGAACCTTGCTTACTCCCAAGTACCCTTAACATTTGGAGTGTCACAAAGAATCTAGTTTATCTAGTGAAGTTTATTGTTTCCCATTAAAGTTGGTCTAAAGGAATGGGTGCAAAATTTTCTCTACCCTACCATAGATAGCATTTGAAGGAGCTCAAAACAAGAAATACTAAATATGGGTGGTAGTAATCACCTTTATGCAAATTTGGTACCCATTTCTAAATATGTTGTCTCAATAATACATTTTGTTAATTTCTACTCGATCTTTTGCACTACCACTTGCCAATGTTTTTTAGGAAAAATTTGGAAAAAAAAAATGAATACTTAAGAGTTTAAAATATTTTCTTGGTTAGACCTAAATAAAACCTATTTTTTCTAACCACTCAAGGAGAGGGAGGAGACTTTGCAATTGCTACATTATTTTAGAATGATCTATGTTGGATCTTGAAGACTTGAAAGATGTCTAGGAATTCAAGTATGTTCCTATACATTTCTCGGTCTTATGAGGGTAAATGAATTTAGTCACCCCCAAAATGGTCATTAATTAGTTGATTCTCTTCTTCTATTATGCATGGGATCCCATGGATGACCCTAAGGATAAAATTTGAATGGAAAGTATAGTAGAGGGCCTATGATGCCACATCATAAAACATTGTCACTAGGTGACCAAATTGTTTTATAAACTTGATCCAACCTCTTCACAATTGAGGCCATTCGACATTTAGTTCCAAAAATTGAATTCTAACAGGTCCATTCATTCCAAGTGTTAGGAGGAACCATTGTTGGTTGACAAGCATGTATATGGAAATGTTTGCTGGTTGACAAGCATGCATAAGGTACTCCTTCTTATTCGTTATAGAGGAATACCACCTATACATCTTGGGGACAAAGAGTCATTTTAGAAATTGATCGATAATGTGGGAGGGAAAGAAGAGTAGGTAGTATGCAATTTCAAATCTACCGATAGGAGCAAGCCAGTTTGACAGGAAAAGGGGATTGGGGAGGAAGTCAAGCCAGGTATCATGGATTAATTAGATAACTACTATGATAAGACAAGATATGTATTCCCTAAGGTCCTTGTATTATAGATATAGGTCTTTCTCCCGATGGTCGATATCCCTATCGGTCGAGTCCCACTATTGATAGGTCAATCTCCTTCAGACCTGGTTGAATAAATGATGAATTGATGGGTGGGGTTCTTTAATGGTTAGGATCCCCAATGAATATGAGAGAGAGTTTCCATAGCTTACAAAAAGAAGGGGGTGAAGCCAAAGTATACACTATTACAATAACAATAGCCATTCTGCCTCATCATAAGCCTTCCCAAACAACAATGATATTATTAGGGATGTATATCCATTTTATAAAATTAGTTACTACAGGGAAATGATTTACATGAGAAGATACTTAACCCAGACTGCTAAATCCTTGGAAAAAATCTCATAGGATACAATAAGTTAAATAATTAACCTCACACTAGCTATATTCCTAGGATCACTTTCCTTTGACACAAAATTGATATTCCCACTGATAATCAAATTCGATAATGACTTATTGTGAATGGATTTTTTGTAGACCTAAAGTAAGGCCAAGCTCAAGAATTCTCATGTGGATTTGTAAAAATTATAAAACATAAATCATTGATTAAAGGGATTTCTCATTATCCATTTCATAAATAACATCACACAGTTTGTCTAAATTAAAAGGTTGATCATACCTCTAGGTTTTTGATCAATACAACTTATGAGGATCTACCTCATTGGATTTTCAATGGACATCTTTATCTCTTCAACAATGCCTTGGGATTGACATGCAAGTTTTAATGATTTACAAATTCCCTCTCGGGTCTCAATTCCATCTTTCTATAAGACTCTACTAATATCCATTTCTAGTGAAATGATGCGATGCTATACCCATTTATGGGAAAACACTCAATGGCTTTGATAATCCTCTCAATGACCCAATCCTTATGTTTCATAATATTATATTACACAATTTAGAGATTCAAGGAGTTGCGTCTTCTATACTTGTTCGAGTCATATAGGACTAAGATCAAATTTAGTCTATACTATGTTTTCCTTTCCATACTGCACTCATGACAAGGGTGAGGAATTTCCTTGTCTTCTAGTAGCTACAATGTTGGAGTTACCTTATATCTATTAGCCGAACTATAAAATCTCATTGTTCATCCAATAACTAGAATGTAATGAAATTTGTTCCACCTTGATCCTCTTTAAGTTGGTCATCACGAAGCAAACATTATTCCTCATTTGCCAAGGTGATTGGGTATGAAGGAATAGAGATATATCCAATAATGAAATCAAATGGAAGGATAAACATGAAAGAGTGGATACCGGAGTTTCACTGCAACAAGTTTTGAATCGAAGGGTTGTTCCACTTTCACAACACGATCCACTTTATCCCCTACACCCCAAAGATCTCCAAATTGAATCAAACAAGGACCTAGTGGCCAATCAAAATGACCAAGGAAGAGAGGGAACATGTAGCCTTCCACCTTCCAAACCATGCATAAAGGTAACTTGGGATTTTGCAACAACCGTTAATCAACTGAACGATGGAAATTTATCACCTACAACTACCCGTGCAAAGAAAGAAGGTCATATCATTCCACCTCGATCCTCTTTAATATGGTCATCACCATGCATGCATAATTCCTTGTTCGCTAAGACAATTGGGCATTGGGGAACCAAGATATGTTCAAGAATGAAATCAAATGGAAGGAGAAACATGAAAGAATGAATGCCATATTTAGATTACTATGAGTTTTGAATTGAAGTGCCATGCCACTTTCATTTCAAGAATCCACCATATCCTCTACACCTCAAATAAATCCAAATTGAATCAAACCAAAACATAGTGGTCAATCAAAATGACTAAGATAGAGAGGGAAAATTCAACCCTCCACCTTCCAAACCATGCATAGAATTAACCTAGGAGTTTGCAACACCCTCTAATGAATTGGATAGTGAAATATAATTGTTTGTGACCACCTCCATCCAAAGAAAAAAGGTGAGAATATTCCAACTTGATCCTCCCTTTAGAACACCCTCACCATCCAAGTATCAATCCTTGTTCATAAAGAGGGATAATGAGAATTATATTATATATGTATACATTACATGCACACACATACATTATATATAACTAATATTACATATAATATATATTATATATTACATATAACAAATATTATATAATATATATTTTGTGTTACATATAATGTGTAATATATTAAACAAAAAAGATTTATAAACCTCTCAAAACCCCTGTGTGGTCAAGCTACAAGATCAACCAGACCCTAGTGATTGAACCCACCAATCCTAGCCCGAGCCCACACAAAATGTGAGTAGCCATCACATCTCTTCTCAGAGATAAGATGCCACCATTCTAGCGAGTCTTTCACTCTGTATTTCTACAGTTTTGTACATTTCGCTCATTAATAGAAATTGTGTATTACTGTATCTTTGTGTTTATGGTTGAATATCTGATATATTTCTATTATATTATTGGATATATGAGATATCTCTATACATTTATTTATTATATCTCCACTCTCATTTCGTGCTGAAAATAATCAATATCAGTGGTATCAAAGAAATCTACTCTTGATCATTTTTTTAGTGCATGTACCCGATGAGGTATGAGTATAGCAATTTGGGTCTTGAGCTTGTCTCTCTTGAGTAAAATTGCTCTTGCATGCCCAAGAAACCCAAGTAACTATGATGAACAGTACATGAGATGGACCATGCTACGTCAAGAAAGGGGCCAATTAGTGACAGAGTTCACCAATACCTTCCATACCTTGTGAACCAAGATGGGTATCAAAAATTCTAAGCAACATTTGATTTTGAAATACTGTGGTGCTCTACATAGGTACATCCAAACTAAAATAGATTTTTTGTACATCTCATCATTGGGAGATGCCTATCGATATGTTGTCAAAATCAAGCAAAAATTTAGGCACTAGAACAAACAGGAGTTCGGGTCTGCAAATCCTCAACAACCAAAGTATGAAAAATATGGCCCTAACAAATAGCCTCCCGAAAACCAGTCCAAGCCACGTGAAAAGAAGGGTCACGGGAAGAAAAAGAAGGACACTGGAAAGTGGTGTGATTTCCAAAAAATACCCTGGCACAACACTGATGAATGTCGCTCGAAACAGTCATTGGTGGCCGAGATCAAAGACAAGGAGTCGAACCCTGATTCATAATCCGATTCAGAAAATAATGGGAAAATAAAGATCATTGACACAGACCCCACTGCTACTATTGTGACCACAATAATTAAAACAGAAGAACCAACAGATCTTGAAGAGGGGGAGCACCTTTTTCATTCACAGATGTGGGTGAAAGGGACCCCGCTGCATTTTATTGTTGATAGTGAAAGTCAAAAGAACCTCATCTTAGCAGAGGTCGTCAAATAGTTGGGATTGTTGATAACACCACACCCACATCCATACAACATCGAGTGGCTTCACCAGGGATGAGACCTCCGTGTCAACCAGTAGTGCCAATTGTCATACAACATCCAACCCTTCAAGGATGAGGTATTATGTGATGTTTCCCCACTAGATGTCTATGATGTTCTGTTGGGCAAACCATATATGTTGAAGTGCCATGCTATTTATGAGTCTTGATCCCGTAGTGTCATTGTTACTTCTGGGGGGTCATCTCTACAAGATACCAGAGGTAGTTCCAACTACTGTCCCACCTAAACAGTTCCGCAAGGTAGTATCTCATACTACAAAATTCAACTTCTTTACAGTCTGTTCAAAAGGAGAACAAAAGAACAACACAACCACTGCAGCCTCAATCCGAGCACCCTCTATCCAACAAAAGCAGGCAAAAAAGATTGAAGCAAAGTGCAAGGATTCCTTCTGCACACAGTCATCTCATGTATCCAAACTGGTTAAAAATTTCCAACCCTTCCATCCACAGCTTCACGAAAACCTTCAACAAGCTAAGCAACACAACTTCTCTAGGAAGGAAAGCAACTCATCAAGATGCAGATTCAACAAACGCTTTTCCCTCTCCCCCGGGAACTCAATGCAATGGATAACATTGATTTCTAAGGAGGGAGGATTGATCCCGATGGATATTGTTGGCCACCCACTTATTCCAACTGGCTCAAAATAATCTTCTGGAAATTTAATATTTTGAGCAGTTTTTCAATTCCTAAACTTTTGGGGACATCTTAAGGGCCTAAATGAAGTTTTTTCGGGATATATCACCTCAATTACAACCAAATACTCTTATCAAGTCAAAAAATGAATCTCCTCGATGATACCTTTCCAACGATCTATCGTGCACCCAAAACGAATATCGTATGCCAAAATTATGCCCTCGGGAAGTTGATACACCAAACTACCCAAAACGGGTCCACAAAATTGTTGGATTTTCATCTTCCGAGGTTAGGGTTTTGGATTTTATTTATGTTAAAAAGGCCTTTAGAGCCCATTGTAAATCATCTTCTTGCAAATGTGAGTATCCGTCACATCTCTTCTCAAATATAAACTGCCACCATTCTGGCGAGTCTTTCACTCTATATTTCGCTCATTAATAAAAATTGTGTATTACTGTATCTCTGTGTTTATGGTTGCATATCTGATATATTTTTGTTATATTATTGGATATCTAAGATATCTATGTACATTTATTTATTATATCTCCGCTCTCATTTCATGTCGAAAATAATCCGGATCAATATGCCCCAAGTCGTGAATATTCTTTTGGTAAAATATGCACTTACTTAGCTTAGCATGCAATTTATGCTCTCTTAAAACTTGCAACACTATTCTTAAATATTGGTCATGTTATTCTTCTAATTTAGAATAAATGAGGATATCATCTAAGAATACAATCACAGACTTGTCCAGGTACTCCCTAAACACTCCATTCATTAGAGACATAAAAAATGTTGGGGAATTTGATACCCGAAATGGCACTACCGTGAATTCATAATTCCCATATCTTGTTCTGAATGCTGTCTTGGTGATGTCTTCTTCCTTTATTCGTACTCGATGATAGCATGATCTCAATTCAATATTCGAAAATATTCTTTCACCCTTCAGTTGGTCAAACAAATCGTCAATTCTTGGTAAAGGATACTTATTCTTTATGGTAATCTTGTTAAGCTTCCTAAAATCAATAGACATCCTTAAGGTTCCATCCTTTTTCTTCAAAAAAATAACTGGGCTCCCCAAGGTGACACACTTGGGCATATATACCCTTTCTTCAAAAGTTCTTAAAGCTGCATTTGCAACTCTTTTAGTTATGGTGTTCCCATTCTGTAAGGTGTCTTAGACAATGGGGTAACTCCTGGCACCAAATCATCAGAGAAATCAATGTATCTTTTTGGTGGTAGTCCTGAAATTTCTCTAAAAATATCTTCAAAATCCCTCAAAATTGGATGGTCTTCAACGCTTGCCACTTTTTCCTTGGTTGCCTCCTCCATATGGGCTGCAAACATCTAACATCATTTCCTGAAGCCCTTCTTCAACTGCATAGCTGAAATCTCTCTAATAGCTACAACTCTTGGAATGCCTTGAATCTTTCCTTGCCACCCTTCCTCATCAAGACATGTGATTGTCTTGTTGTAATAGTCTAGGACAATGTGATGTTTTTCCAACCAATCCATACCAATTATACAATCATATGAACCCAATGATATGATGTTTACATCCACCTTTGTATTGAGTCCATTCATGTCTATCAGCCAATATTTAACCCACTCATTGATTTTCCTCTTAGCCCCCATGGATAACTAAACTAACCAATATTTATTATGCTTACTTCTTTGCAAGTGAAATATTTCAACAATGTTAGCATTCATGTAACTATGGCTAGCTCCAAAATTAATTAAAATTTCTATAGGATCATTATTGATCTTACCTTCCACTTCAATCACGGGAGATTGATATTAAAATTTCTTCTTATCCAAGGATGCATAAGTCCTTGGCATGCTCCTGCCCATGTATTCCACTGTTTCAACCTTCTGAATGTTGTGGAAAATCCTCATTATTTCACCTTTGTGAGGGAAATCCCTATATAGATGATTTCCCCCACATCCCCATCATTGCATCGGCTGCTGCCTTGGCCTTTTTCCAAATGAATCTACAATATTGTGTTCATTTTTGGTGACTTGACCTTGCTTGTTTTCTTGGGAATTATTCCTAAAAAAAGATGGCTTAAAACCCTTCTCCCTTTGATCCTTCTTATCCTTCATCTTGTCATTCCAATATTTTTGGAAAATTGGTCTTCCTTTGCTCTCCTTTTGGTTTCCTCCAAGGTTCTGGGGTTATCATATTGAATCTTATCACTATAGAAAGAGGGTAACCCACTTAGAAACCTTTGGATTTTTACTTTCTCATCCTTGATGAAGTCAACATACTTCAACAATTCAAAGAATTGCTTCTCATATTCCTCCATTGTCATGGTTCCCAACTTGATTTCAAAGAAATCTTTCATATTTCTTTCATAGTAATGCTCATAAACACATTTCTCTTGGAAATATCCCTTGAACTACCTCCATCGGATTCTTTTCTCATCAAGGTTCTTGGATTTCTTAAGTTGATCCCACCACATGGTTGCCTTTCCTTGCAAGTGGTAGGTTGCAATTCTAGCTTCTACCCAAGATGGGTAATCATGTAGATGGAAATATTTCTTCATTTCCAACAACCATGCCTATGCCTCTTCTACTTTGCTATGCTCACCATTGAAATTTGGTGGCTTAATCTTCCTGAGTTCACCCTGCAAGATGTCTACCTTAGGTCTTCTCCTTTTCCTATGAACAAGAGACACACTTGGGCTGCTCCCTGGACCTGAACTTGCATGATTTATTCTAGTGGAATTCCTTGGAGAATTATGGTGTCTACTCATGGTTCTTGACTTCCTATCATTCCCATGATCATCTCTTTTGCAAAGGGATATTGATGCTAATACTTGTCTAGCACTAGCTACTTGCTTGGTGCTAGAGTCTTTGTTAACTTGCTTCTATTGCATATTTAGGCTTTGAAGTATGTCTTCTCGAGCCTTCATGATCCTCTCATTATCGACCCTATAGCTCTGCACTTCTTTTTGTAGGATTCTCACAATTACAGTCCTTTGCCCATCTCTTCTCCCATTAGACTTAGTCTTATCATTACCCATGCTAGTATGCGAACCTCTAATTTCTTCTTCATGGTTGTAAAACCCTTGAGCATCCTCCATGTCTCTATTTATCATGTAGGAAGTAAACTCTTCTTTTTTGTATCTCTAATTCTGTAAGAATGTGCATGCAATAATTGTTGTTAGAATTAAGCATATTGCAAAATACCTATCAATTTAGATTATAGGTCATTCTTCATTTTAAATTATGAAGAATATTAATGCACTACTCCCAAGTAGGATTCCTTAAATACATTCATCTTTGAAACAATTTTCCAATAGCTATCCTCATGCCTCAATCTGAGTTTTGAGCGAATAGTTATAACAATTACAAGTTGTAGTTTCCACTCTTTTGATTCTACATAATTCACTTTTATCACTTTTGAAGAAAATATAATGCCCAAATCAAAATTCTAGGTTGAAAAATCTCTTCTACTCCTCGAGACCTTTCCAACGACTATTCGTTTGCTCAAATATGAGCTCCGAGCCCAACGTTATGGTGGAAAAATAGTGGAGGAACATTCATTAGCACGTGCAACATAGTAGCAATGTTCAACAACCGTCTGATCATTTCTTGATTAGATCTTCATCATCGATTTGTCTTAATGGATTCACCGTAGATCTAATTCATCTCTCTTCTTCATACCTTCCATGAACCCACCACCACCACTTAACTTATTTTTCCTTTGCGGACTCACGGACTTGCCGACTCATAATATTTTAACCTTCTTTCATAAGTCCATCCAAAAATTTTCAACACTTAACCATTTTTCCACTTCTTCTCAGACTCATGGACTCATAATCTTGTAACCTTCTTTCATAAGTCTGTCTGAAAATTCTCAACACTAACCATTTTCCCACTTCTTTGCTGACTCGTGGACTCATAATCTTGTAACCTTCTTTCATAAGTCCGTCTGAAAATTCTCAACGCTTAACCATTTTTCCACTTCTTCATAGACTCGTAGACTTGTAGACTCATAATATTGTAACCTTCTTTCATAAGTTTGTCCAAAAAGTCTCAACACTAAACCATTTTTCCACTTCTTCGTGGTTTTGTGGGACTGACAGTTGATCGGACACTTAGCTCTACATCACCTGCCAACAAGCATCCCTTCCAACATGTACCTGCCACAATGGTAGTACACGTATTTCGACTACCATGTTAGTTGACAAGTGGCCTCCACGTCGTGTCGACGTCATCGTACATAAAAATACCCAATTTTTTTTGATTTGCTTATTTTCAAAATTTCCAAAGAGGTTCAATTCTTCACATTACCCATGAATTTTTTCTCAATTTTTACTGTAGTAATTTAATAAAATAGTTGTAGACATACTCCAAAAATTGATTTTCCGCGAGTTTGTGTTGGATCATGTTGTCATTGATGCCAATGGTTTGATTGATTGATTTCAAGTGATTGATTGATGTCAAAGGATTGATTGATTGATGATTGATGTAATATAATATGTATTGTCC
>JZKD02S0890649.1:114012-132579 GCA_000966675.3 Picea glauca | reverse complement strand
TCATTGCTTATTTACTCTGCAGTTATTGGATAATAATGCTTCATTGATATAACACTTGGATTATATGGTTAAATTGCTCTATTACTGATACACCCCCCCTCTCAGTAATCCAACAGTTTGCACTTCAACATTTTGCTAACTCGACCCATCTAGGCTCAGTGTTGAAAACTGGGCTCTGATACCACTTTGTAATGTACCCAGCCACCCAGGCTGGGCCATGTCACATAAAAATGTGTCTTATTACAACTCTGATACCAAAATGCAATGTACCTTTCCTCAAGCTAAGCAACATTATGTGAAAAATACACATAAAAAAATGAAACTTATGCTAACTAAGGTAATTCCTTTACTGTTAGCCGATTTCTTGTAGCTTACAACTACAAATTTATAAGAGGTTTAACTACAGTCTATAACCATAACAAAATGTATCTAAAGCATGTTAATAATCAATCTGAAATACAACTAAACCGTTCATTACAACAACGTATAATTCATTCTCATTCATGCAGAGTTCATGCACAACAATGACATATGTAAATAACTCAGTACAAGATAAAACAATTATCTTTAAACAAGAATCGTGCAACCAACTATTTGGGACGGATATTCTACCCAACCATAGACTGACTGTTCCAAATATCAACATCCAGTCACCCCTGAGCTAAGGCTAGTAATCCACAAAAGAAGGGATCTCTCACAGTCCACTCACAACTCATAAATCTCATAATCCAACTAATATTCTCCTACAACTATCCCAAATTTTCCACCAATTCTCTTCCTCTTGACCTGCCCAACCCAAGGAATGCACCATTCATTTATCACGAATCACCCAAGGGATGTACCATCCATTTATCAGGGATAACCCAAGGAATGTTCCATTCATTTATCGGGGTCTCTCTGGCACAAGTAACTAGGAATTTCTGAGTTGGGAACTCAAGGGAACTTGCTGCTAGGAAAATTATCAGCAAGAAAACAACAACACTTGCTGTTATAGTGCAACTCACTCAAGAGTTCACTCTTCAGGCCTAACAACCTGGCTCTTCATTTTTCTAGCTCTAATTTGATCTAGTTACACTCCAAAATTCTCCCTCCACAGTTGCACCAACTTCAAGCTCTCTTTCTTGCTCTCTTCCCCTCTTTTCATGCACAAACTTGACTGCTAAAAACTTGTTGTACCAACCCATACAAATTTCCTCTCTTGTTTCTTTCCATTCTTGACCCACACTCTTCCCCAAGATGGTTGTACTCAACCCCCATGTGCTCAATAATTTTGGGATGTGACCACTCACACCCACCCTCTTACATGTATTCGATGATTGGCTTCAGAAACACTCAATAAAAAATCGAAAGGTTCATATACAATTAGTAAGTTAGGGAAAATGGGTTGAATTGATATACATGGGTAATTCCCCCTTTGACCCCTATTGGCCATTATACTAGACACTTCCCTCTCTTGTGGATTAGTTCAGCCCCCATCTCTTGTCCATGTCTGTAATATTCCAGATATAAAAAATTATGCAGAATATAAAAAATTAGCTAGAAATGGAAGATAAACAATGATATAACCAAAACAACACCAAAATAATACCATAATAACACTATAAAGAACACTTTGATTACTGAGAGAAATGTTCACTTGCCTCTTCGAGGGGGAAACATCCAACAAAGAAGAGCTCTTTTATAGTAATATCCAAGACAAAACTTCTCATACCCTCTACTTCTATTTATACTAAATATGTCTATCCAAAAGAACAATCTAGAGGAAGATCCTTCTAGAAGCGAAAGCTTCTATTAGGTCTTCTTACATTTGACTTATTCTTCCTTATTTCTAGGCCTTATTAATATGGGCCTTTATTACATGGAAATATATTATTCTAACTACGTGAGGGGTTAGGTCCCTAACATGTCCTCCCCCTTAAAAACAACCTTGTCCTCAAGGATTGAGATGAGGAAATTGCTGCAGAATGGTAGCTAGTTCCCAAGTGGCATCTGCTGGAGTTGTACCTTTCCACTGGACTAACACTTCCTTGATGGTGCGCTGATACAGAAGACACTCATGATGTTCCAAAAATGCTTGTGCATGTATCCAAATGGAGCCTTCTTCATCCAACTCAGGAAGGTTGGTTTGAGTTTGGCACTTAGTTCCAATCACCTTCTTTAAGAAGGAAAAATGAAAAATAGGATGGAGCTTAGAATGAATGGGAAAAGATAATTGATAGGCCATCTGTTCCACACACTTGAGAATGGTATAAGGACCATAAAATTTGGGTGTCAGTTTCTGACAATGGTCATCCTTGAGGGAATTTTGCTTATAAGGTTGTAGTTGAAGAAACACCTGATCTCCTCTGCAAATTGACGTTTAGAGCGATCTTGATATTCTTATTGCTTCTTGCAATTCTGGGCCATGATCAAATTCTCTTTGAGGGTACAGAGAATAGCCTCTTGAACTATAAGCGCTTGGTCAACCACATGGACCTTCAAGACACTTTGAAAGTATGAGAGAATTAAAGGTGGATTTTGTCCATATACTGCTTCAAAAGGAGTCATGAACGTAGTTGTATGGTAAGAAGTGTTGTACCACCATTCAGCTAGTGGTAACCATTGAGCCCACTAATTTTTCTGTTCTGATGCAAAACACCTCAAATATGTTTCCAAACATTTGTTGACAACTTTAGTTTGACCATCAGTCTGCGGATGATAAGTTGTGCTGAGATGCAATTGGGTGCCTTGTAGCTTGAACAGTTCTTGCCAAAAATTGCTGGTGAAAGTGGGGTCATTATCATAAACAATAGAATGAGGCATGCCATGAAGTTTGAAGACCCGATCCATGAAACGTTGAGCCACAACGGAGGCTGTAAATGGGTGTTGAAGAGCACATAAATGAGCATACTTGGAAAGACGATCAACTGCCACCATGATGACTGATTTATTTCTCGATTTAGGTAATCCTACAATAAAATCCATAGAGATATCCCTCCAAATAGCATGTGGAATTAGAAGTGGTTGTAGTGTGCTAGGAGATTTGACTATTCCCCCTTGTTGCATTGAAAAACATCACATTCTACCACAAAATTGTGAACGTCCTGTTTCATACCATCCCAGAAAAAAGAGCATTTGACCCAGTCATAGGTTTTGGTAAACCCTGAGTGCCCAACTGTAGGTGTAGCATGCAGCTCAAAAAGTACCGTGGATTTAAGTTTTGACTATTTACTTAAATAAAAATGACCTTTGTATCTAAGCTCATCATTGTGCCAAGAGTACCCTGGGAAAACAAGAGAATTAGCCTACAATTGTTGTATCAGATGCAAAATTTTGGGGTCGTGTAGCCATTCCTGGTGAACAACTTGGAGCCAATATGGTACAATGAAGGAGAGGGAAAAAAGGGATGCTTCATCTTCATATTTTCTAGATTGTGCATCAACAACCACATTGTCTTTTCCTTTCTTGTAAATGATCTCATAATCATATCCAAATATCTTAGTCACCCATTTTTGTTTCTCTAGGGAGAAAAGACATTGTTCCAGAAAATACTTGAGGCTTTTATGATATGTCTTAATTTGGAAGTGCTTCCCCAAGAGATAAGGGCACCAAAGATCCACTGCATGCATAATAACCGACATTTCCTTTTCATAGATTGATTTGCCCAAATTTTTCTCGAACAGTTGTTTGCTGGTAAAGGCCAAAATCTGACCCTCTTGCATAAGGACTGCTCCAATTCCTTTCCCAGAAGCATCACATTCCAACACAAAGGTCTTTGTGAAATCAGGAAGGGCCAAGACTAGAGTGGTGCACATGTCTGTCTTGAAGGTTTGAAATCCCTGAGAAACTATGGGAGTCCAAGTGAAAGAATTATTTTTAAGGAGAGCAGTGAGAGGGGCCACAATATTTCCATAATTCTTAAAAAACTTGCGATAATAACCTGTTCAACCCAGAAATCCATGCAAGATTTTGAGAGTCTTTGGGTGAGGCTAAGCCTGCATAGCTTCAATCTTTTTAAGATCCACCTTGACATTGACCTTGCCAACAAGATGACCAAAGTACTTGACTTTCAAGGCACCAAAAGCACATTTATATTGTTTGAGGAAAAATTGGTGCTGAGAGAGTAGATTGAGAACTTGATCCACATGAGAAAGATGGGTTGTCCAGGTTTTACTATAGATGAGGATATCATCAAAGAAACTAAGAAAAAATGACAGAGATAAGGACAAACATACATGATTCATGAGGCTTTGGAAAGTGGACAGAGCATTACACAAGCCAAATGGCATGAACAAAAACTCATAGTGGCCCTCATGAGTTTGAAATGCAGTCTTAGGAATGTCTGCCTCGTTCATACGTATTTGGTGGTATCCAGAACGAAGATCAATTTTAGTAAAGAACTGGGCACCACTCAATTCATCCAAGAGGTCATCAATGATAGGAATGGGAAATTTGTCTTTAATAGTGAGTTTGTTGAGGGCATGAAATTCAGGACACATGCGCCAAGAACCTTCTTTCTTAAGGACCATGACCACCAGAGAAGAGTAGGGGCTCGTACTAGGATGGATAACACCTATGTTGAGCAATTCTTGAACAATTTTCTCAATTTCGTTTTTTTGGGAAAAGGGATGATGATAGGGACAGATATTGGGAGGAAGGCTACTGGGGACAAGGGAAATGGAATGATCATGAACACCACGGGAAGGAGGGAGTCCCTAGGGAGTGGAAAAAATGAATTGAAGTTTAGAGAGGATGGATTGGAGGTCTTGCGACACAGAGGGTGTCTCAGTGGCTTGAATGGCATGGAGTTATGCAATAATGCCATAATGACCTTTTTTGAGAAGCTTTTCTATGCGATGGGAACTGATGATCTCTGGGGAACCGACGATGATGCCTTGGAACTTATATTATTGGCCCTCCTGGTTGAATTGCATGGTTAATCCTTAAAATCCATGAGAATGGGCCGCAAAGTCCTTATCCATTCTACACCCAACACAATGTCACAACCGCCTAGGTCGATAGCAAACATATGATATTTCATGTGGTACTGACCAATTTGGAGACACACATTTTCACAATGCCCGCCACATTTCATGAACTCGCCATTGGCAATCATGATTTGAAAATTATTGATGACACAGATATAGCAATTAGTTTTTTGGGCAATGTGGCGATGAATAAAATTATCCGTTCTTCCACTATCAACAAGAGTGATGACCTTCCTATGCTTAATGTAACCAATTAGCTTGAGGGTTTGGGGAGAAGAGAATCCAGTGAGAGCATTGAGGGAAATGACCGGTTTGACTTCGGGAGGGTCAGAGGGAGGGGTTAGGTCAGTGGGTTCAGGTGACGTGGCGACGTGGCCACAAGGGGAGCCTCACCATTGTCTTCCGAAACATCCTTCGAGATGGCCATAAAACAATTTTGTTCCTTACACTTGTGCCTAGGAAAATATTTTTCGTCACAATTATAACAAAGGCCTTTGATTTGGCGTTCAACCATTTTTTCCCTGGTCAATTTCTAGATATTTAGTGGAGTAGAAGGAGGAATGTGAGTGATTGGTTTAGTGCAAGGAATAAAGGAGGGTTTTCAATTTTGAGAAGAGGCAACCTGTTGTGCTTCCTTAGCTATTTTAGTAGCGTCCACCCAAATCCGAGGTCAAGCCACAAGGACATGTGCACAAATCTCATCCTTGATGCCATTAATAAAAAATTCTCGAAAAAAAGCATCAGACATGCCCTTTGTACGAAAATCCAATCGCTCAAAAGTGGCTATAAAGTCTTCCACTGTGCCAGATTATTTTAAATTTGTCAAACGACATAAATGGTTGGTGTCAGTGATAAGGGTTCATAAATCTAAGCCACAAATTGTGTCCTAGCCATATACTCTTGGTGAGCATGTTTTCTCCATTGCCACCATTGCTAACATTCTTGATCTAGATGGAGAACACCATACCAGAGTTTGGCCAACTCATCTGTAATGCCATACAAAGAGAAATAATGTTCCATTTGAGTTACCTAGCCACAATGGAGGCTGTAAATGGGTGTTGAAGAGCACATAAATGAGAATACTTGGAAAGACGATCAACTACCACCATGATGACTGATTTATTGCCCGATTTAGGTAAGCCTACAATAAAATCCATATAGATATCCCTCCAAATAGCCGGTGGAATCGGAAGTGGTTGTAGTGTTCCAAGAGATTTGACTGTTCCACCCTTGTTGCGTTGAAAAACATCACGTTCTACCACAAAATTGCAAACATCCCGTTTCATACAATCCTAGAAAAAAGAACGTTTGACCCGGTCATAGGTTTTGGTAAACACTGAGTGCCCAACGATGGGTGTAGCATGAAGCTCAAAAAGTATCGTGGATTTAAGTTTTGACTATTTACTTAAATACAAATGACCTTTGTATTGAAGCTCATCATTGTGCCAAGAGTACCCTGGGGAAATGAGAGAATTAGCCTGTAATTGTTGTATCAGATGCAAAATTTTGGGGTCATGTAGCCATTCCCGGTGAAAAACTTGGAGCCAATATGGTACAATGAAGGAGAGGGAAAAAAGGGACCCTTCATCTTCATATTTTCTGGATTGTGCATCAACAACCACATTGTCTTTTCCTTTCTTGTAAATGATCTCATAATCATATCCAAATATCTTAATCACCCATTTTTGTTGCTCTGGGGAGGAAAGACGTTCCAGAAAATACTTGAGGCTTTTATGATCTGTCTTAATTTGGAAGTGTTTCCCAAAGAGATAAGGGTGCCAAAGATCCACTGCATGCAGAATAACCAACATTTCCTTTTCATAGATTGATTTGCCCAAATTTTGCTTGGATAGTTGTTTGCTGGTAAAGGCCAAAAGATGACCCTCTTGCATAAGGAATTCTCCAATTCCTTTCCTAGAAACATCACATTCCAACACAAATGTCTTTGTGAAATCAGGAAGGGCCAGGATTAGAGTGGTTCACATGGCTGTCTTGAAGGTTTGAAATTCCTGAGAAACTGTGGGAGTCCAAGTGAAAGAATTCTTTTTAAGGGGAGCAGTGAGAGGGGCCACAATATTTCCATAATTCTTAAAAAACTTGCGATAATAACCTATTAAACCTAGAAATCCACGCAAGATTTTGAGAGTCTTTGGGTGAGGCTAATCCTGCATAGCTTCAATCTTTTTAGGATCCACCCTGAAACTGACCTTGCCAACAAGATGACCCAAGTACTCGACTTTCGAGGCGCCAAAAGCACATTTATATTGTTTTAAGAAAAAATGGTGTTGAGAGAGTAGATTGAGAACTCAATCCACATGAGCAAGATGGGTTGTCCAGGTTTTACTATAGATGAGTATATCATCAAAGAAAACTAAGACAAAATGACAGAGAGAAGGACAAAAAGACATGATTCATGAGGATTTGGAAAGTGTACGGAGCATTACACAAGCCAAATGGCATGAACAAAAACTCATAGTGGCCCTCATGAGTTCAAAATGTAGTCTTAGGAATGTCTGCCTCATTCATACGTATTTGGTGGTAGCCAAAACAAAGATCAAGTTTAGTAAAGAACTGGGTACCACTCAATTCATCCAAGAGGTCATCAATGACAAGAATGAGAAATTTGTCTTTAATAGTGAGTTGTTTGAGGGCACGAAAGTCAGGACACATGCACCAAGAACATTCTTTCTTAAGGACCATGACCACCAGAGAAGAGTAGGGGCTCGTACTAGGATGGATAACACTTGCGTTGAGCAATTCTTGAACAATTTTCTCAATTTCATTTTTTTGGGAAAAGGGATGAAGATAGGGACATGTATTGGGAGGAAGGCTACTGGGGATAAGGGAAATGGAATGATCATGAACACCATGGGAAGTTGGGAGTCCCTGGGGAGTGGAAAAAATGAATTGAAGTTTAGAGAGGATGGATTGGAGGTCCTGCGACACAGAGGGTGTCTCAGTGTCTTGAATGGCATGGAGTTATGCAATAATGATAGAATGACCTTTTTTGAGCATCTTTTCTATGCGATGGGAACTGATGATCTCTAGGGAACCAACGATGATGCCTTGGAACTTATATTGTTGGCCCTCCTAGTTGAATTGCATGGTTAATCCTTAAAATCCATGAGAATGGGCCGCAAAGTGCTTAGCCATTCTATACCCAACACAATGTCACAACCACCCAGGTCGATAGCAAACATATGATATTTCATGTGGTACTGACCAATTTGGAGACACACATTTTCACAATGCCCGCCACATTTCATGGACTCGCCATTGGCAATCATGATTTGAAAATGATTGACGACACATATATAACAATTAGTTTCTTGGGCAATGCAATGATGAATAAAATTATCCATGCTTCCACTATCATCAAGAATGATGACCTTCCTATGCTTAATGTAACCAATTAGCTTGAGGCTTTGGGGAGTAGAGAAGCCAATGAGAGCATTGAGGGAAATGACTGGTTTGACTTCGGGAGGGTCGGAGGGAGGGGTTAGGTCAATGGGTTCAGGTGACATGGCCATAAGGGGAGCCTCAACATCATCTTCCAAAACATCCTACGAGATGTCCATAAAAATATTTTGTTCCTTACACTTGTGCCCAGGAAAATATTTGTCATCACAATTATAACAAAGGCCTTTGAGTTGGCATTCAACCATTTTTGCCCTGGTCAATTTCTGGATCTTTAATGGAGTAGAAGGAGGAGTGGGAGTGACTGGTTTAGTGCAAGGAATAAAGGAGGGTTTTCAATTTTGAGAAGAGGAAAACTGTTGTGCTTCCTTAGCTATTTTAGTAGCATCCACCCAAATCTGAGGCCGAGCCATGAGGACATGTGCACAAATCTCATCCTTGAGGCCACTGATAAAACATTCTTGAAAAAAAGCATCAAACATGCCCTTTGTATAGAAATCCAATCGCTCAAATGTGGCTATAAAGTATTCCACTGTTCCAGATTGTTTCAACTTTGTCAAACGACATAAATGGTTGGTGTCATTGTCAAAGCGTTCATAAAGCTAAGCCACAAATTGTGTCCAAGACATATACCCTTGGCGAGCATTTTTTCTCCATTGCCACCATTGCTAGCATTCTTGATCTAGATGGAGAACACCATACTGAAGTTTGGTCAACTCATCTATAATGCCATACAAAGAGAAATGATGTTCCATTTGAGTTACCCAGCCAGTGGGATCTGATCCATTAAATTTGGTCACATCCACACGCGGAAGGCGTAGGTCACACTGAAAGTGATTGGGATAAAAATTTTGTGAATGCGAGGAAGTTTCACCTTTGGGTTGCAAAGGTGGGTCAGATGAGGGAATATTTGTAGAGATATGCATCTTGGCACAGATCATCCTAGTGAAGGAGGAAAAATGGGTATTGAAGGATTCAAGATGGGTAGCGAGGTCCTGTTTGATGTCCTCCTTTTTTGTGTCGATGGAGGAATGCATGTTTTAATTGATGGTTGCAACATTCGCACCGATCTGTCTCACTTCTTGTTGGGTTTCTGTGAAATTAGAGTACAAGGAATTGAATCGAGCTTCCAAGTCTTGGATATGGGTGTGGGTGACGATGAAGAGGGAAAACCACAAGGGGCAGGTGTGACCACACAAAAAATGGGTTATGGGTGAAGTGTATCACAACGATCATGGCGATGAGGGTAATCCAATGGGGTAAAGCCCAAGTAAGGGTGTTGGAAGGGGTCGGTTCCACGAGAAGTTTTTTTGCTAAAAAATGATAGGTATGACTATGATAAGGGCGAAGAGAGGAATCCAAAGGGATAGGTCTCAGATAATGGAGGGTTTCAAGAGATCTAGGTCGATCTGTATACAATTGTTTTCTGATTCGCTACCACTCTAAGGGGTACCAACATGGGTTACAAGGGTGGCCAACATATGTGCGCTTAAGTACCACTTGTATTTCCTGCGTATATGAATCCCCAACAACAGGTTATGCACGTAACGACAAATCTCTGTAGCTTTAAGACTCTGAAATACGTCTCTACCTTGAAAAAAAAATTTAACCCACAATTTTATGTCAAGGAAGGTTCTCTGATACCACTTGTAATATTACAGATATAAAATAGTATGTAGAACATAAACAATTAGCTAGAAATGGCAGATAAACAATGATATAACCATAAGAACACCACAATAATACCAGAATAACACCAGAAAGAGCACTTTGATTACTGAGAGCAATGTTCACTTGCCTCTTCAAGGGGGAAACCTCCACCTGAGCAGAGCTCTATTACAATAATATCCAAGACAAAACTTCTCATACCCTCTACTCCTATTTATACTAAATATGTCTATCCAAAAGAACAATCTAGAGGATGATCCTTCTAGAAGCGAAAGCTTCTATTAGGTCTTCTTACATTTGACTTATTCTTCCTCATTGCTAGGCCTTATTAATATTGGCCTTTATTACATGGAAATATATTTTTCTACCTATGTGAGGGTTTACATCCCTAACAATGTCCCCTTTAGCAACTAGAATCACATTTTTATTATTAAAACATTGAAATACAATTCGCATATTACATCGCTTGGCCGTAGCCACATATTATATCCACGTAAGCATTAAAACTTGGGATTATAATGTGGATGTTACATGTACCATCTTAGTGACCCCTTGTCACACCTCATTGCTATTCCTTGAATATTTAACTATCATGACTATATGGGGCATGGGAAAGAGCAACTTTACTACATTAATAACCCTAGAAGTTTGGCCCTTCTCCGTGAGTGGATGTTAGGATCCGATCCTAACCCCTCTCCATGGGTACTTAGTTAGTAGGATATGTTTTCAATATAATAAAGGCAGACATTAGTTAATAAGGCCTAATAAATAAATGAAAATAAGTTAATGTAAGAAGACCTAATAGAAGCTTCCGCTTCTAGAAAGATCTTCCTCTAGAAGTTTCCTTAGAAGGTAGAATTAGTATAAATAAGAGTAGGAGGCATTGGATATTTGGTCTTGGATATTATTGTAATAGAGCTCTGCTCTGCTGGAGGTTTCCCCCTTGAAGAGGCAAGTGAAAATTTATATCATTAATGAAGGTGCTCTCTGGTGTTATTCTGGTGTTGTTTTGGATATATCATTGTTGTTCTCCCATTGTTTGCTAAATATTTATGTTCTACATATTATATTACATCTGGAATATTGCAAGTGGTATTAGAGCTCTTTCTCGGGAAAAAATTGTGGGGTATTTTTTTTTCTAGGGTAGAGACATATTCTGATGTCTTTAGGCTACAATGATATGTTGTTACACACATAAACCCGTGGTCAGGGAGTCATACATGCAAGAAATACAAGTGGTTCTTAAGCACACATATTTTTTCCACCCTTGTAACCCATGTTGGTACCCCTTCGAGTGGTATCACATCAGACAACACCTGTACACAGATCAATGTAGGCATTCTGAATCCCTCCATAGATAAATCGATTGACCGCCTGACTGCTATAGTGTCACCAAGAATAACACTCGGGAATATACTCTCTAGTACCTGGGTAGTCAGGTAGTACGAATAAGGGTACAGTCTAGCCTCCTTAGTTGGTGCCTTGAGATATTGGGTCGATTACTACTATTGGACCCCACATGTATATAAGAGAGCTATAGCATAGAGAAAACCCTTTTCTGTAGACACCCTACAAACCCTAACCCTTGGGATGACAACCATTGATCTATTGCATTACAAATTGGCCCCTGTCACATTTTCTGCTGCAAAAACGCTCCATGCCGACATTTTTTATTATTGAGAATTTGGGAATTTCGCCACTACAGAAGTATTCAGGGAGGAGTATAACTCCACAGGAGAAAAAAAAAAGTCCGGGGCCCTCCAAAACCCTTAATTGTAACCTCGTACATTTCATTCCTCTATTCATTTTGATCATCATGGTACCCTTCACTTTTAAGTTTTTTTTTTTTTTCCCGCTGTCCCACCCCTTTCCTTTACACCTTGTCTTACTATGTATCCCATTGGAATCCGCTCTTTGTCTCGATGACCCAGGTACATCTCAATTTTCTTGGTGTTGGTTTCTAACTCTACACCTCATCCACTACCTAAACTGCTACCTGATCCAGATGGATGTTAGTGGCCTCCCACCTATTCCAAATGGCTCATTTTGGCAGTTTTCCAGTTTGGTAGTTTTTTCCTAGTTTTCAGGTCCCTAACTTCTAGGGCCATTCTGAGGCCCTAAACAACATTTTTAGGGCTCACCATAGTTAAATAGTAGGCGAAGTTAGAGTCCGATGACAACATGTGTAGTCCTCGAATAGACCTTTCCAATGGGCTATCATGCGCCTAAAATGGAGATCTTATGCAAAAGTTACGACCCGAGGAAGTTGATGTACTAACTTACCCAAACGGGGCCCACATGACTTTTGGCGCTTCATCTCCTAGGGTTAGGTTTTTGGATGTCTAGGGTTTTTGACATTCCTATTTATTTTAAAAAGGCCTCCAGAGCCTCATTGTAAGAATCTTCTTGCGAATGAGAGCAACTGTCACATCTCTTCTCAGAGATAAGCCACCACCATTCTAGCAAGCTTGTTTTCTACTGCATTTTACAGTTTCAAATTATTTCCTTATTGAATAGAAACCAATTTTTCTGTATATCTATTATTCTGTGTTAATCATCTTTTGATAATAATGTGTATTCATTTCATTTTACTCATAAAATCCGGATCAATGGTATCAGAGCGGTCTGCTCATTGTCGTTCTTAATGCATGTCCCCAACGAGGTCAGGGTACAAAGAATTGGGTCTCGAGCTTGTTTCTCTTGAGGACAAAATATCTCACACGCCCAAGCGACCTCTCATGGTGGGATAAAATAAAAATGGCGGGACAAGAGATCCCTTCAAAATGTTGCTCAAGGAAGCCCTCACGCAACAGAGGAACGTGATGATGGATAGTTTTGCACAAATCCTTCGACGCCTACAAATAGGTGACACATCTTCCTCAAACAGAGGCGCCACCCCCTTCAAGGTACAAATAAACTTCGATATTCCTATATTTGAAGGTCAAATAGATGTCGATGCTATAGAAAAATGGTTGAATCTGCTAGAAGGGTATTTCTTTGTCCATAACTTCTCGAACAGATAAAATGTTACTTTCGTGCTCCTCAAAGCCATTCCCCATGTCAAAGATTGGTGGGAAACTTTCTGTGAGCAGAAGGAAACAAAGGAACCATTATTATTTATAGCCACGGTCATCTGGGAGTTCATCAGGGATGCTATTAAGGAACAATACTGCCCTGTTGGTAGTTATGATGACCTGTACACAAAATGGAGCACACTGCAGCAAGGAAGAGACCAGGCAGTGCCCAAGTTCACAAATATGTTCCATACCTTGCACACCAAGCAGGGTATCAAAGATTCCGAGGGACATCTATTGCTCAAATATCGTGGCAGTCTGCATAGATACATCCAGGCCGAAATGGAGTTTCTGAACATCTCATCCTTGGGCATGACCTACCGATATGCCATCAAAATCGAGCATAAGCTCAAACAAAAGACGTGACAATTTAGGCCTAGGAACCCCTCACAACAAAATCCAGGAAAGGACGGCCCTAACCTTCAAAACAAAGGACATAGCAAAGAAAAAACGCCTTAGGAAAACCAGTCCAAGCCACAAGAAAATAAGGACACTGGAAAGACAAAGAAAGATACCGAGAAGTGGTGCGACTTCCATAAGAGCCCCTGACATAACACTGCTGATTGCAGATCAAAGCAGTTGCTGGTGGATGAGGTGAAAGCCTATGAATCATATGTGGGTTTCAAATCTGATTCAGAACCAGAGAGGGGGAGACAGATCATTGACGCAGAACCTAGTACTATCGTTGCTACCACCAAGCTCCATCCTGGTGAACCGAATGAGCCAGAGGAAGGAAAGCACCTTTTTCATACACATATGTGGGTGAAGGGTACCCCACTGCACTTCATCGCTAATAGTGGTATCCAGAAGAACATCATCTCAGTAGAGGTTTTCAAGTGACTTTCCCTACCGACAACACTGCACCCACAACCCTACACCATCGAATGGCTCCGCTAAGGAAGCAACATTCACGTTAGCCAACAATGCCACCTGTCATATGACATCAAACCCTTCAAGGGTGAGGTATTGTGTGATGTTTCCCCTCTTGAAGTTTGTAATGTTCTTTTGGGCCAACCATATTTATGGAAACACCATGCTGTATATGAGTCTAGGCCTCACAGTATTATTATTACTTTGAACAAGAAATTGTTCAGGATACCCGAGGTAGTCCCACCTAGTGCTATTTCCTTTATCTCTTCCAAGCAATGCATGAAGGTCATCTCTCAGACGGGGAAGTTTGTCTTCTTCGTGATTCACTTTTAGAATGAGCGAAAGATCAAATCCACATCGAGGGTCTCTATGTCCGACCTCTCCACATAGAAGAAGCAAGTGGTAAGGTTGTGGAAGAATACTCATATATCTTCTCCTCACCTACCAGGATACCTATATGTTGTCAGGTCAAGCACCCCATCGATATGACCCCCGACACACCACTCCCCAATGATTCAGTCTACCACTGCTCTATATTGGAGAATGAAGAGATCGGGCGATAGATCCAAAAGACCACTCCACAAGGGGCACATCCGCCCCATCTCATCACCTTGCAGAAGCCCAATCGTGCTGGTACAAAAGAAAGATGGAACCTGGTGACTATGCATTGATCCAGGCCCTGAATAAAATCATAGTCGAAAACCTATACCCGATTCCTTGAATCAACGACCTCCTTGATCAGCTAACGAGGACCAAATACTTCAGTAAGATTGATCTGAATTCTGTCTATCACCAGGTCTCGATAGAACATACATATGTATGGAATACTTCCTTCAAGTCAAAGGAAGGTCCTTTTGAATGGTTGGTAATGCCCTTTGGTTTGAGAAATGCTCCAACCACTTTCATGAGGATAATGGATGATATCCAGCGACCATTCACCAATAATTTTGTAGTGGTGTATCTAGATGACATTCTCATTTACAACAAGATTTGGGCATAACACTTGCAACATATTCAACAGGTTCGACACACCCTGCGGCAACACAATCTATACACCAACTTGGAAAAATGATCCTTCGGCATGGACATGGTCCACTACATGGGCTACATCGTTGATCATCATGGTCTACATGTGGATCCAACCAAGATCCAAGTCATCCGTGACTGGCCAACCCCAACCACACTCTCTGAGCTTCAGAGCTTCTTAGGCCTTTCCAATTTCTACCGCAGGTTCGTGTTGGGATTCTCCCATATTGCATGGGCCCTCAGCCAAGTAACCAGAGGTGGTGGTAAGGCAAAATTTTTGTGGGGCCGGTCCCAACAACAAGTGTTCAATGATTTGAAGCAACGTTTGTGCTCATCCCCAATACTTTCACTACCGGACATGCAAAAACCATTTTAGATCGAGACAAATGCTTCATACTATGCTATGGGCACCGTTCTCACTCAGCATGACCATCTTGTGGCCTATCATATTGAGACACTATCAGATGCTATCTGTAAGTACCCTACTTACGATAATTAAATGCACTCCATTGTGAAAGCATGCCGCTAGTGGAGAAATTACATTATTGGGAAATAGACAGTCATCCACACTGATCAGAAGCCACTGCAGTTCATGCAGACACAAGGAAAATTGTAGAATGATCGCCATTAGAAGTGGTCCACATACTTACAAAAATTCCACCTCAACATCAAGTATAAAACAAGAAGCACTAACTGCGTTGCTGATTTCCTTAGCAGACCTCCATTCGTGACACTCACAACAGTGCTAGACTCTTGTGGCCATGAGACCTCTGGATGGCCCCAACTCTATGAGACAGACCCAGACTTTGCCACCACCTACCAAATGTTGGGCGCAAACAAATTTGTCGCTAATTTCCATATTCAGAATGGGCTGTTGTGCCGTCTTGACCATATCTGCATTCCATCAAGTGAGCGAGCGAAGCTGATCTAGGAAGCCCACTACAATCAGGTGGCAGGACACTTCGGCGTCAAAAAGATAGTGGAAATGCTACAAAAACATTTCTACTGGCTGAAACTCCGACATGAGGTCAACAAGTATATTATGTCCTGCACTTCCTATGCTATTGCAAAACAAACCACTAAGAAACAAGGCTTGTACACCCCTATGCCTACTATTGATAGGCCATGGGAATCCATCTCAATGGACTACAAGTCGAGACTCCTATCCACCAAGCAGGTAAATGACTATGTTTTTGTGGTTGTTGATCGCTTTTTAAAGATGACGATTTTGGATGCCTGAAAGAAGATCATCACAATAGAGGCCACTACAAAGCTATTCTTTGAACGAGTCTGGGTACATTTTGGAATCCCACAAACCATTTTCTCAGATTGGGAAAATCAATTTCTCAACACATTCTAGTCGAGCCTCTGGTCATTGCTGGACACCAAGATCACCAAATCCACAACCTTCCTCCCCCAGAAAGATGGCCAAACTGAGGTCGTAAATTGAATGATCATGCATATCCCACGCATGTATAATTCCAAGCACCCTCACACATGGGACAAGAGTATTCCCTATGTCCAACATAGCTACAACTGAGACCTGCATATCTCAACCGACCACAACCCATTTCAGGTGGGGTTGGGATTCCAGCCATTAGGTCCCATAGATGTTGCACTACCCCTTGTGATAACCTCAACCGACTGATCTCCTGCTCCAATTAAAGCTGGCAAAGCCACCTATTTCATTGAGCGGATCTAGCACATCCACCAAAAGGTTCAAGATATCCTACAAAAGTGCAATGACAAGTACAAGCAGCGCCATGATCAACACTAAGTGCCACATAAGTTTCAGGTGGGTTACACAGTTTGGTTGCACTTGTAGAAAGAATGCCTTAAAGGACCCCATTGAAATATTCTCCCACTCTGTTATGGGCTATACAGCATCACCACGGCTGTGGGTGATAATTATTTTGAGCTCAACATTCTTCCTTTCCTTGTCCTGCACCTAATGTTCAACTTGGATCTCCTTCGACCTTATTTCCCACCATTATTGGACACCTCAAAGGTAGAAGAATAACTGACACCAACAAAGCTCAACCCTGACTACATACAAAAGGAATCCAATGCTCATATTGTGGAAAAACAGTTCAAGGGCACTCGCCAACAAAAGATCCAACTTTATCGAGTTTTCAAAGCAGGGCAACTTCTGCACCAAGGCAAGTGGCTCACCCGGGGCCAAATTCAACATAAATTTCCTCATCTGATGGGGGAAATCAACACAATAGAGACCATTGCTTCATAAGGGGGAAGGATTAATCCATATGGATGTCGGTGGCCTCCCACCTATTCCAACTAGCTCATTTTGGCAGTTTTTTAGTTTGGTAGTTTTTTCCTAGTTTTCGGGTCTGTGACTTCAGGGGCCGTTTTGAGGCCCCAAACAACGTTTTTAGGGATCAACACAATTAGATAGTAGATGGATTAAGAGTCTGATGACAACATGTGTATTCCTTGGATAGACCTTTCCAATGGGCTATCATGCGCCTAAAACGAATATCGTATGCAAAAGTTACAACCCTGAGAAGTTGATGTACTAACTTACCCAAACAGGGCCCACATGAATTTTGGAGCTTCATCTCCTAGGGTTAGGTTTTTTGATTTATAAGGTTTTTGAAATTCTTGTTTATTGTAAAAATGCCTCCAAGGCCTCATTGTAAGCATCTTCTTGCAAATGAGCACAACCGTCACATCTCTTCTGAGAGATAAGCCGCCAACATTCTAGCAAGCTTGTTTTCCGCCGCATTTTACAGTTCAACTTATTTCCTTATTGAATAGAAACCAATTTTTTTGTATATCTGTTATTTTGTGTTAAGAATCTTTTGTTAATAATCTGTATTCATTTAGTTCTTCTCATAAAATATGGATCACTACCATGCCAACTACTAGAGCTCATACCCAACAAGACTGGGAGATTAGGTTGTCCATTTTAGAAACAAAAATGGAATCCATCACCACTACCATATGAGCCGAAGTCAAAGAGTCCCTCAAAGCAGAATTCAATGTAGCCATCCTTGAATCCATGCAATAATTTAAAAAAGGTAAGCAGGTCGAGCCCAATGCATAGGACCCTCAACATTCCCATTATGAGCAGACTCATTCGTCCCACTCCCCTTGGGATTCTCCACACTCTTGGAGTAAGGTGCCCAAATTTGACATGCATAAATTTGATGGCTCCAACCCAACAGGATGGGTCTCTCAAATGGAACAATAATTCTCCCTCCATAATATTTGGGACGATGAGACCAAAATCCATGTAGGGTTTTTGTACCTGGATCAAGAATGATGGCAATGGTGAAAGTGACATAAGAAATGTTATCCAGGAATATCCACTTGGAACATGTTCACCAAGCTACGCAAAACTGGATCAGTCACAGATTTCATCAAAACATTTGAACATTTGGCTATTAGAACTGAGGGCTTATCTGATGCATTCTGTTAACTCTCCAAGAAACCCTCCGTGGTTGCAGACCAGAGGTGCTTGGTAACTTAAGAACTCAATGTTTTTGGTGTTTTTTTATCAAAATGGATCAATGGGATGACTAAAC
>JZKD02S0890649.1:91313-114002 GCA_000966675.3 Picea glauca | reverse complement strand
CTTTTCGGCGGTTGTTTTGAATTTCAAATAGGCCTTCTTGCTGACGAAATAAAACATTTTCGGTGGTTAATGAGCACGCCGAGGGCTCGCCCAAACCACCGAAAGTCTCCTTTTTGCATCCTTTGAATAAACCAAGTATCAAGAAATTTATCGAAATATGAAAATAGAAAACTAGTTGAGCATGCATGTGACCACTAGCTTAGGAAATCCTCTACAAAGTTCAACCGAGAAGACGGTTTGACTTTGGGAGTTAACACATTCTACCTTGAATGTTTTATCAGTGGCTTAAAGGAATCCTTTCGGGCTCATGTGAAAATTCATCATCCTATTACCTGGTTGCAGGCATGCCAATTAACAAAGGAAGTTGAGACCATCCTTTGGGCCCCACCCATGAAGGCTCCAATTCTAACCCGTTCTCTCCCTGAGGCTCAACCAACTCTGACACAAACATTGAAGGTCCAAAAGTTATTGCCAACAGAAATGGCGAAACATCGCAAGAAAGGACTTTGCTACTATTGTGATGAAAAATATTCCTAGGGCATAAATGTAGAGAACATAATTTTTTCCAGATTGGTGCATCAACTTCCTCTCCCTATGAATACATCCCATCATATGAAGGTCAACCAAGTGATCATGTCAAAGCTCTAGTAGTAACCTCTGTGGAACTAGAGGAACCCATCATATTGCTTCATGCACTCTCGGGTATTTTGGCCCCTCAAACATTGAAGATCAAGGGCTACATCAAATATAGGCTGGTGGTGGTATTGATTAATAGTGGTAGCACCCATAATTTTATTCATTGTAGGCTTGCTAATGAGATCCATTTCTTTTTCCACCCTGTTTCTAATTTTCGAATCCTCATCGCTAATGGTGGTACTATGAAGTGTGGGGGCCGCTGTGAGAATGTCAAACTCCAAATGGGTGATTATCGCATGAAAACCCACTTATTCTCTATTTCCATGGGTGGTTGTGATATTGCATTAGGATTGGAATGGCTTCACACTCTGGGGCCAATCACAATGGATTATCCTGAATTATATATGAGATTCATCCAATATGCTCACCCATATACCCTCCGAGGTATCCAAGCGGGCTCTCCTGAAATCATCAACTCTCACAAGATGGAAAAATTGTTGAAGAAATGCCACCATGGTGTGATTGCTCATTTTAATTCTATCTAGGTTATTGAATAGGCCTCTCCAGTCATTCCTCCTATCCTTCAACTCATCTTGAACAAGTACCCCAAGGTCTTTGAGGTTCCCACAACCTTATCTCTTTCCAGGGGTGAGCATGATCATAGCAGCCCTCTTCTTTCGAGAATTCAACCCCCTAATGTACGTCCCTATATATATCCATTTGCTCAAAAAAATGAAATAGAAACGATGGTACATGAATTACTGGAGACATGGGCAATTCTCCCTAGTACCAACCCATATTATTCACCCATGGTGATGGTCTTAAAGAAAGAAGGTACTTGGTGCATATGATCTGATTTCCGTTCCCTGAATAAACTAACCATCAAATATAAGTTTCCCATTCCTGTCATTGATGATATGTTGGATGAACTCCAAGGTGCCTATGTATTCACCAAATTAAACCTTTTCTCCAGCTATCACTAGATCCGGATGAAGGACGAAAATATTATGACGACTGCTTTCAGAACTCATGAAGGAAATTATGAATTATTGGTCATGCCTTTTGGCCTTTGAAATCCCCCTCCACCTTTCAAAGTCACATGAATAAACTATTTGAACCTTACCTTGATAAGTTTGTCTTGGTTTTCTTTGATGACATCCTCATTTACAACTGCACTTGGGATAGCCAACTTCTTCATGTGGAAAAAGTCCTTCACTTGTTGCAAGAAAACCAATTGTTTGTCAAAAATACCAAATGTTCATTTGGAGCTAGCGAAGTGGAATACTTGGGACACATTGTCAGTCGCGAAGGGGTTAAAGTGGACCCAAAAAATATACAAGCTATGCAAGAGTGGCCATGACCCACGACCTTAAAACACCTAAGGGGTTTTTTTGGTCTCACAAGATATTACAAGAAATTTATCCACCATTATGGAAAAATTTCTAAGCCCTTGACCGACCTCCTTAAGAAGAATTCATTTCATTGGAAACCTACTATTGAGCAAGCCTTCACAGAGTTAAAGAGGGCCATGTTCACTACTCATGTCCTAGCAGATCCTGACTTCAACATAACCATTTTGGTGGAATCATATGCTTCTGGCACTAGTATAGGAACAATACTCACACAAGATGGTCGACATTTGGAATTTACTAGCTAAGCGTTGAGTGGCCACAATATGGGAATATCTACATATGAAAAAGAAATGATGGCCATTCTCCATGTGGTGCACACATGGTGGCCATATCTCTTGGGATGTCATTTTCAGATCAAAACAAATCACCATAGTCTAAAATATTTCTTGGAGCAATGACTGTCCTCCCCATAATAAAATAAGTGGCTAACCAAAATGTTGGGTTATGGTTATGAAATCATATACAAAAGGGAAAATATAATATAGTAGCCGATGCATTGTCAATACAACATGAGGAAGATGGCTCCCTCTTTTCCTTATCCTTAGCAGTCCTTGATTGGATTGAAGAAGTATGACAAGAGTGGCTAACACACCCGACTATCTCCAAGATAATTCAATGCCTTCAAGAGGACCCTAATCATCCGATCGACTACACCTGGCAAGAAAATATTCTCAGATATACGGATAACCTGGTTCTATCACCCTCTTCAACACTCAAGCCGAGGCTCTTAAATGAGTTGCACTCATTAGCTATTGCAGGTCACTCGGTGTTCCAAAAGACACATGCTCGTGCCCATCATTATTTTTTATGGGAAGGCACGAAGAAGGATATCCTTCAATTTGTCACATAATGTGAGGTGTGCCAACATAATAAAGGTGAAAGTATAAAGTATCCATGTGCCCTATAACCCCTTTCCATTCCAGCTTCTATATGGACATAAATCTCCATGGATTTTATAGTGGGCCTTCCTAAAGCTGGGAACAAGTCCGTCATCATGGTGGTGGTTGATCGCCTCTCCAAGTATGATCATTTTTGTGAATTACACCACCCTTTCACACCTGCACTAGTAGCACAAGTTTTCCTTGATCGTATTTTCAAGTTACATGGCATGCCCACCTCTATTGTATCTGATCGTGACCCAACTTTCACCAACACATTTTGGCAATAGTTTTTTAAATTGCAGGTCACCAACTAAACATGAGCACAACCTATCACCCCAGTATGACGACCAGATAGAAGTGGTCAAAAAATGTTTTGAATTCTACTTGCAGTGTTTTTATTTGTACAAACAACGCCAGTGGGTGTAATGTCTCCCCTTGGCAGAATGGTGGTACAATACTTCCTATCATACATCGACTAAAATGACATAATATGAAGCAGTGTATGGCTAGTGCCTACCGACATTCACTACCTATCTTCTAGGCACATCAAAGGTCCAATATATTGATACATTTCTACAAGGTTTCACAAGCACCCTAGTGGCTCTGAAGGATAACCTCCACATGTCCCAAAATCGCATGAAGAAACAGGTGGATCAACATTGTTTAGAAAGGGTTTTTCAGGAAGGTGATCATGTGTTTCTCCGACTCCAACCTTACAAGAAAACATCTCTCAAAGCCCAGAGACATGACAAGTTGTCACCCAGGTTTTATGGGCCCTACCATATCATCAAGCGTATTGGTTCAATGGTATACAAATTGGCCCTTCTTGCTACTTCCAAAATCCATCCGGTGTTCCATGTTTCTTTTCTGAAGAAAGTGGTGGTCCAGAATTGTAGGGTCCAAACCATCCTTCCATAATTAGATGAATAAGGCTCCCTTTGGCTCCAAACAAAAGCAATATTCAATCAACATGAACTCAATTGCGTGGCCGAAATATCAAGGAAGTGTTGATCAATTGGAAGGAAACATCACCAGAGGATGTGACCAGGGAACCAACGACCATACTCTAGTAGTTTCCACACCTATAGCCTTGAGGACAAGGCTTCTTTTGAAGGGGGAGGGCATGTTAGGATCCGATCCTAACCCTTCTCCATTGGTCATTAATTAGTAGGATATGTTTTCTATGTAATAAAGGCCGAAATTAGTTAATAAGTCCTAATAAATAAAGGAGAATAAGTCAATGTAAGAAGACCTAATAGAAGCTTTCGCTTCTAGAAAGATCTTCCTCTAGAAGTTTCCTTAGTAGGTAGAATTAGTATAAATAAGAGTAGGAGGCATTTGATATTTTGTCTTTTATATTATTATAATAGATCTCTTCTCTGTTAGAGGTTTCCCCCTCGAAGAGGTAAGTGAACATTTCTATCATTAATGAAGGTACTCTTTCTGGTGTTATTCTGGTATTATTCTGGTATTATTCTGGTATTGTTATGGATATATCATTGTTGTTATGACATTTCTTGCTAAATATTTATGTTATGTATATTATATTACATCTAGAATATTACAGTGGACAAAATGGTGGTCTCAATTCCAAAATTTTCCTTTCCTTTGACTATAGTGGTGTCAATTATAAAGTAAGTAGGTCATGGTATAAAATACAAACTCACTCAAATTCCTCATATGTTTCATGCAACTTCTTCGTATAAAATAGGAAGAAAATCCCTTGTTCCATCATACTGGTTTTGACTCATAGCTAGATTTTGTAACGGCCCCACCGTTACGATAACAAGTGACAACATTGGGTAGTATTTTTTTTTTCTTTGCAGTAGGAAAATAATGTCAACCATGAAATACTCAGCAACTCAACTTGACGATATAATAATGAATGAATTCCACATGACACATAAACAATCAATAGCATGGATGATTAGCACATCATGAAGCATGAAGCAATTTATGAACATTTAATTAGATAAGAAAAATAAATGACTACGCTAAACAACATGATCATCGATCATCAAGGTGAAAAAGCATCTTAATAAATCGACACATGTAACATAAAATTTCATGGCGAGCGAGAAATATAATATCCACAATCATGCGTTACGATACATTTATCATGTTGCAAGAAGGAAAACAACAACTAAACGCTATATTGACCTTTCAACGTGAACAAGTAGTGAAATCTAAACATTATACAATACTTCACTCATTACCTTAAATTTCCTAGCGTGCCAAAGATAACTGAGTTAAAAACCATCATTCATAATTACTAAAAATACTAAATAAACAAAACTAAACATCTAAAAACTATCATTCCATTCATTAATTTTCATGCGCGCAAGAAATAAATTGAATCTAAGCGAACATGCGTCCACATCATCTATTGCGCAAGAGAACCCACACCCCTTTTTCTAAGGCACAAGGAAATCTAATCTCATAATTGATCATACTTAACAAAGATTACAAGGCACTAAGGAAATCAAAATCCTTAACTATTTTTAAACATACAATCCATTTTCCCAACAAAATGATGGAAAACATATTTGTTTTTAAAGCTCCTGAGTTGAACTTGATTTATCACTTGGTATCACAACGTAGCGTGTTTATAATAATTGGATATTATATTATATCATAATAACTTGGACGCTGGACCCAAATTTCAGGAAACTGAATTTTAGCTATTGCCGAGGAGGAAACATTGTCATAAGTGAAAATTTTAGAATACACAAAGCCGAGTAATGCAGTTCTTGTAGTGTAGTGGTATATTGTCAAAACTCCACCAAGAACTTAATTGTCATGTGATTGATATACACAAAACTCGTAAACTAACAACAAAGCAAAAATACACTGCACACTACTTAAATTATGTTATGTTGATGCCTATAGAAAAGTCCAATATATGTTGATTCCTAAGAGAGGAAGGATAGAAAATTCCCAAAAGCAAAAATCGACAAAATATGCACAGTACACTACTGGCAGAGGGGCATATAGTGAATTTAAACTTTACACTAGATGTGACTCAACAAATTTTCTTTCCCTTTTCGCAGTCAGCTTATTGCCCATTTAAACTACATTTCTATATATGATAAATCAAATTTTAAATTAGAAATTATATCCTAGATCTAAGTTCTAGGATCTCTGTTAGCAAATTCCCCAGCTGCCATTTCCACATGCTCCTTAACTTAGTGCCTTGTTATAGCGCTTAATATGTACTGTAAAAACAATTATAATTACTATTATAATCACTGCCATTTCCACATGCTCCTTAACTTAGTGCCCTGTTATAAAAACAATTATAATTGCTATTATAATAACTGCCATTCCACATGCTCCTTAACTTAGTGCCGTGTTATAATTTTTTTTATAAAAACAAATATAATTATTATTATAATAACTGCCATTCCACATGCTCCTTAACTTAGTGCCATGTTGTAAAAATAATTGTAAAAACAATTATAATAGCTGCCATTTCCATTTTCTTAATTCAACGGAAATTTAGAATCACACTGATTGCAATCAACAATTGGTTAAAAATATAAATCAACCATCAATAACCCAATCCTGTTTTAAAGAGTAAAATGACATAAATCAGAAATAAAACACTGGGATTAACCCCCCCAAATTCGCTGATGCAAGTGCCAAAGCACAAAAAGAAGGTGGCTACAGAAGCAATAAGGTAGGAGGTAAATTCGACAGGATAACTGTCAACGCAGAGGGACATAGTCAGTCTAGGTGCTGAGGTAGATGGATATCGAGCTCTGAGGAATATTGTCAAAACACAAGGGAAAGGAACACAAAGATCCGTACAAGTTGTCGATTCTTTGAAAGATATATCTCTGTTACTTATTTAAAAAAATTATAGCTTCCGATGATCCGATGGACTCCCAAACTGATATTCACACACACATGCACTAAAGGGGATTAATACAAGTTATGAAGGTCTTGGTTTGACTATGAACAGATTACCTGAAGGGCATCATCAATTCTTTTACAACATGAACCCTGTAGACATTTGGTGAAATTTAGTAGATCATTTCTCTTGTGCTCAATGAATCTCCAACGAACCCTAGTTCTCTTCAGTCTAGACTTAAACCTATTCATAAGAGTCCAAAACAACCTTGGAACAATTCCAAAATTATCTACGAGGTTTTCTAGGTCAACATCCATATCATAGAAATGATTTCCCCTTATCTCAATCGGAGGATGGTGCTGGCCATTTGTCCTGAATGACTATGGTAATGCAGTTGGAATGACAACTAGTCGACACGTTCTCCCATTCCACGCAGATACATGAGACTAAAAGCATATTTGTGTGCTAAAGAGACACAAGGTATTGTCCTGTCGGTTCTAATAAGTTTATTTCCTCATCTCCTAATCTTAAATTTTTGATCTTTGTAGTCATGGCTTTCAATATCTCTTGAGTTTTTCCTATATTTATTGTTTTAGAGATCAACCTAGTAGTTATTATTATATTCCTTGCTATGGCCTTTACTACTCTGACTAAGATTCTCTGATTATAGTCTATAACTTCTTCTTCGTTAACAATGCTTCTATTTATGTCTGGGGAAAATCTAGGGTCCTTTCAACTGGGCGAAATGAAAGGGAACCTTCGAGAAGTAAATTATGTCCTGGGCGCGAACGAGTTAGAGTAAAAAATGCAAAACCCCCAAAACACAGAGATCCTGGCACCATGACGATCTGAGGGTGAACGAGCAAGGAGGAAGGAATGCGTCGAGGTTAAGGCGCGAATATCAATCTCCGGGTAACAAAACGAAGAAGTAGAATAAATAAAATCAGCGGTGCCCCAAGAGTGTCTTACTGGACAGAGGGGGCTTCCTTGCGGGTAGATACTGTATGGACCTCATTCACGGCCTGACATAAATTCTTGCCAACAACTATGATAGATATTATAATATCTATTTATTGGAATCAGAGGTAGGAATATAAATTCAAAAATGATTTTTAAAACTGAAATACAATTTAATTGTCATATAAATTCAACTGAATTATATTCTTAATTAATAATGCAATTGAAATTCTAATTCTAATTTATATTTGCAACAAAACTAAATCTAAGATGGAATAAATTTCAACTGAATTATAATTTACCAACTACTGTTCCATAAATTCAATACATTATTCGTCAATATTGATATCCATATACAAACAAATTTTAACTAATTTTTACCAATGCAAAATTTCATCGACGTACCGTAACCAAAGGAAAAGATTCTGAAATCGCAGTCTTGCGCTTGCGCTCCGTCCAACTCCTGCTTTCTAACTGCTGAGACCTCTCCGGTACCTCCCAACCAAATTTAGGGGTACTCTTCTTCCCCTTGAGCCCCCCGAGCCGCAAAGGGGCCACACACACAAACCAGAGAAAGCTAGTTCCCAACTCGCCTTGCAAGGTCGAGCTACCACTCTCTATCCGTGCTGGGTATCCCAACTCCCACAAGAAAAATTAGTCAAGATTAAAATCCGGCAGCATAACCTTACTCATACCAGACGTGATCCATTCCCCTCCTCTGACATTTTTTTTATAGAGTTCTCTTAGTGACTAGTTGCCCAAATGCAGATTAAATTATTTTTATTAGGAAAATTCTCTTCCATACACTTGTCACCCGATCCCTTAGTTGCACTAGAAATTCATTTAATTAATTAATTTGATTTGCCAATTTCCCTCACCCACCTAAAAGTGTTCCTAAAAATGCTCCTCAATGTCCCTTTATTCCATCATATTGTCTTAATGAATGATGCCTTTCTTAAATCTTAGTTGAGTTCGAAAACATAAAGTTCTCTAGTCTAGATTCCCTCCTATGTTCCACATTCCTTTTGTAATTAAGTTTCCCCTTTTTGTCTAAGTTCGAATTTAGCAAGTTGCACATAAACAACAATTAATATTTTAAATAATTTAATCCTTCATTAATTTTAAATTAAATTTTTACCCCCATTTTCTGCATCCCCCCTTTATTACTTGCGTAATTAATTTTTAGTTCTCATGTCCTACTTATACCTAGGCTTTAAATTCAACTAGGCTCAACAAAATTGTTTTTAAGGGAAAAAGTTTATAATTTTTAAACTTTACTCAAGCAACAATTATCTTAGGGCTGATCAAATCAAAATGATATATTGTTTTCTAGGTACCTAGGTTCATTGACTGACCAATGTTAAAACTACAATGTGCCATTCAAGACACACTACGTGCTGCAAGGGTGTCAGTCGTCTGCATTCAAGTTTCATTTACGCGACGTGCCCTTCAAAACGCACTACATGCTCCAAGGGTGCCACTCACCTTTTGATCGATTTTGGTAGACATCTGCCCTAGGAGTCAATACTTCGTCGAGTGAACTTGTGTGAGACTAAGGGACTTTAAGGAATAAATACCCTACCTTATTGCACACCGCTTAGAATCTTCATGAGTGTCTGTCTCAGTCTTCCCTTACGACATCGTGGATCTATTGAACTATGTAATTGTTAACCTACTATTCAAGCCACAATGAGAGTGCTAATAGGCTGTGGTAGGGCTGCTGCCACCCCTCTCCCTCAATATATTTGGTTGTCGTGCATGAACCCTTTACTACAAATGTGAGTCTAGTTAGCAAGCTATCGTCAGCCTGCATCCATCAATGAAACATGTCAACGATCCAATATCAACATCCTAATATACCAGTCATATGTCACATATGAATTATCAAAAATACTCAAACCATAACAATCCACTCCCTGACTCAATCCGGAGTCCAAGGAGGTCCATCGATGCCATTGACATCCTCAATCGGTCTAGAGTCCTGCACACTCAGGAAAAACCAGTCAATAGCACATGTCAATAAAAATATAATAAAATATATATCATCACATCCACAACATCATCAAAATCCATAAGCATAACAATCAATTATATAATGAACCGGATCACTTGCACACAAGTGTCCTCAAAGAATAAGTCCAATCAGGTGTGCCCAAGAGTGGGATGTTACATACACCCCCTCTTGTTTTAAAATTCATCTTGAAGTTTCACAGTATATAAGTGTAGAAATAAAGTATCTCACAATATCTATATGTCTAGCTATCAAACAAAAATGGAAACTGCTGATGCATATCATATGCGTCCTCCCAGGTAGCCGAGTGCGAACTATAATTGTCCCACTGGACGTTGATCTGATCGACTGTTCGATGCCATAGTTATCAAATGTGATGGTCCAGAATGAGGATTGGTTCCGCTGGGAGCACACCCTCGTCTGATACCTGCAAGGAACTCATGTAAATCACATGTGTAGGATCACTAACACAATGTCTCAATACAGATTCATGAAAAACATCGTGCATACACCTCAAAGAATCAGGTGAGGCTAGTCGACAGGCCACGAGCCCCTTCTTTTCCATAACCTTGAAAGGTCCTACGAACCTAATTGAGAGTTTATCACCCTTTCCAAACTTGATCGAACTCTTGTGCGATTTATCCCATAAGAAGACTCGATCACCAACTTCATAATTACGGTCGACACAATGCGCATCGACATAACTCTTTTGTCGATCCTGTGCTTCCTTGATCCTTTGTCTTATGGTTTTCATTTTATCTTCCATTTATTGGATCACTTCTAGTCCTACGAGGACCCTATCCTCAAGATGATCCCAACTCAAAGGTGTCCGACATGGTCACCCATGAAGAAACTTGAATGGTACCATCTTAATGGTGCTTTGATAACTGTTGTTGTATGCAAACTCTACCAGTGGAAATAACTCTTTCCAACGCTTATGTTGGTCCATCACGTACATACACAACATATCCTCCAAGATTTGGTTTGTTCATTTGGTCTTCCCGTCTGTCTCTGGGTGATATGTAGTACTAAATTTAAGTTGGGTTCCCAAGGCCTCTTGGAAACTAGTCCAAAATTGTCCCGTAAACACCGATCCTCAATCAGATACAATCCTTTTAGGCACACCATGCAGCCTCACAATCTCATTGATGAAAAATCTAGCTATGTTAGGTGCCTGATATTACATATGCACATGGATAAAATGAGCACTATTCGTTAGAGTGTCAACTACCACAAAAATCGAGTCGTGTCTCCTTGTCGTCAGCGACAATCCAACAATGAAATCCATCGAAATGACCTCCCATTTTGATTCTGGAATAGCGTGTGGCTGTATTAATCCTTCCATATGTCTATGTTCAACCTTCACTTGCTGACATTCTAGACATCTCGCCACATAGTTGACTACGCCTGCCTTCATTCCTTTCCAGAAGAATAAGGGTTTAAGGTCTGCCCTCATCTTTGTGACTCCTGGATGAGCCATGTACACTGTTCTATGAGATTCATTTAAGATCAAACTTCTCAACTCGTCGTTGGGCGATACGTAAATCCAATTATTATATCTAATTAATCCATCATTGTCTACAGTAAATCCATCGAACTTGGGTACCATCATGGTGTTTTTTCTGATAAATTCGTTAACCTATTTATACCAGCCATCGTCGCATTGTAAGGTTAGAATCCTTTCACGTAGATTCTTCTAAAGAGATATCACCGAAAATATGCATGGTCTCCGACTCAACGCATCAACCACTCTATTCACTTTTCCTTTTATGTAGGTAATCTCAAAATCGTACTCGCTAAGTAGTTCCGACCAATGCCTTTGTCGTGCGTTCAAGTCGCTTTGCGTAAAAATGTGATGTAAACCACAATGGTCCATTTTTAGTTCAAACTTTTGTCCAATAAGGTAGTGTATCCACATTCTCAGGGCATACATAATGGCTAAAAACTCCAAGTCATGCGTTGCATAGTTCTCTTCATCCTTTCTTAATTTTCTCAAGATGTAAGTGATCACTCGATTGTCTTGGATCAAGACTCTGCCTAAGCCTTCCTTGGATGTGTCAGTGAATACCAAGACGTCCTCATCCATGTCAGGGACCCTTAGTATTGGGGCTGTTGTCAATAACTCCTTGAGCCTTCAAAATGCTTCTGCGCATTTCTCGATCCATAAAAAATTATTTTTCTCCTTCTGCAATTCCGTACTCAAATTTCCTGTGTTCAAAAAACCCTCGACGAACCGTCGACAATATCCTGCTAAACCCATGAAGCTACGCACTTCTGGGACATTCATCGATGCATGCCATTCCATGGGAGCTTCTACCCTTGCTGGATCCACAACGATACCTTTGCTGGAGATGACATGCCCTAATTAATGAATCTTCGATTGATAAAATGAGTATTTCGATAGTTTCCCAAACAATTTGTTCTCTCGTATACATTGTAGTACCAAGCACAAGTGTTTTTCATGTTCTTCCATCGTATGAGAATATATCAAAATATTGTCAATGAATACTTGAAAAAACCTTTCCAAGTATTCGGGAAACATCCCGTTCATCAATCTCATGAATACCCCAGGGGAATTTGTCAGTCCAAATGGTAAAACAATAAACTCATAATGTCCAAACCTCGTCTTAAATGTGGTCTTAGGAATGTCTTCCTCCTTGATCCGAAACTAGTGATACCTTGATCTCAAGTTGATATTCGAAAACACTGTCGCACCCTTCATTTGATTAAACAGATCATCTATCCATGACAATGGGTACTGGTTCTTGATCGTTTCCTTGTTCAATTGACGATAGTCAATGTAGAGTCTCCACGACCCATCCTTCTTCTGTATGAAAATAATAGGTACACCCCACGGTGACACACTTGGACGTATAAGTCCTAGGTCCAAAAACTCCTTCAGTTTCATTTTCAACTCCCGTAACTTAGGGGTCGACATCTGATAAGACATTCTTTCTATCGGTTCAGTCCCAGGCTTTAGGTCGATGGAAAATTCCAATTCCCTCTTAGGCGACAACCCTTGTAACTCCTCTAAGAATACGTCCGCAAATTCTCGTACTACCAGAAGGTTTTCTAGTCCTTCCACCATGCCCTTTTCGTTCAACGAAAGGATCGCACATAACTTGCATCCCTCGTGCACACTCTTCTGAAGCTGTAGGGAAGAGATGAACCTCAAAGAAACTCCCTAGTTCCTTCCTACAATCATCATCAACCAAACTCAACCATTTCATATTACAGTTGAGTATCGCCTCATGCGATTCTAACTAGTCCATACCGATCACGACGTCATAAGATCCTAAGATTGTGACATACAGGTTGGTCTTCATGAAAAAATCCCCCAGGTTAAGGCTACAACCCGTAACCTTTCCTCCAACCTTCTGTTCGGATCCTGAAGCCATTTCTACGTAGCTAAACTCGTCTTGTTCGACTGCCTTTACCTTAATTCTTTTTATCATTGCACTAGAAATAAAGCTCTCTGTAGCACCTGGATTGATCTAAATACTAAGGGTCTAGTTAGCAATGGTGTCTGACATCTCTAGCATAGTAGACTGGTGCTCAACCTGGCGGTTATTCACAACTACATGAGTTTGATGGCCCTTACCCAAATCTCCTACAATAGTGTGTTTGAATGATCCGACTGCTCTGGCCCTCTCAACTAGGAAGTCATGCTGGAAATGTGGCTCTCCACATGTTTAGCAGCTGGTGTTTGGTCCAACACTCCTAGTCCCCGAAGTAGAAGTTGACGACCCACCGGCTTGAAACCCTAGTCTGTGCTACTGAATAGGCCTAAACTGCTGTTGCTGCAGTCGATGCTAATGCTGGTGCTATGGTCCTCTGTAGGGAGTCCGCTACTGCGGCGCCAATCACTGTGGTGTAGTGGATGTGGATCCTCTCGGAGTGCCTCGATACCCTGGTGGATGTATAACCAGTGTCTGATGCTACTATGTACTAGATGTCACTTGCCTCATTAGAGTCTTGCTCTGAACTTCACTGATGATATCCTCCTCAGCTATGAGGGCCTTCTGGACAACATCGTGCAACATATGAGGCATTAAAATACTCACTTTCTCACGGATGATGACATTAAGGCCGAGCACAAAATTTTTGACCTTAAGCTTCTCGATATTCATGTGCGAAGCATACCGAAGGAACTCCATGAAACAGGACTCGTACTCGAGCACTGTATGATATCCCTGTTGTAAGGAGTTGAACTCATTGAGCTCACACTCAATGAATTCCTCTGACAGATACCTCTCCCAGAACCTCTCCTCAAACAATTCCCATGACACATCTTCGACAACCATGTTAAGTTGTGGCAGGAGCGTCTTCCACCATAGAAGAGTGCTCCCCTTCAACTGGAAGACCGCCATGAAGACCTTCATTTTGGAGATATAGTCGCAAAGTGAAAAGCACATCGCCATATTCTCCAACCATGCCTCGGAGGCTGCGCTGTTCATGGCACCAAAGAACTCGGGAAACTTGACCTTCTTGAGTTCTCGGTGAATGCTACTGGTACCAACTAGGGTGCATGGTGGACCCTCCGGGGGTGCCGACACCCTGGCCTCATCTCTATCCAAATGACTAATCAAGTCCTCTGACATCCTCTGAAAAGACCTCATCAACCCAACCACATCTCCCACAACTATCTGTTCCTATCCGACAACTTGTTCTTATCCTTGGGGGTTAGAACCCTCGGGCTTGGATGCTACTCGAGGCGTCGTGCCTCCTCCCCTAACACCCCATCATATGTCTCTGCGGTGTTCTCTAACCATGATTACCTACACGAATACAAAATCAATTTAATTAGCAATAATTTATAAACAAGTGTTGATGTAGAGGAATGTGTAATGTTCCCAAGTCGGGGGTCAAACCCACTCCGATACCATATGTAACGACCCCATTATGAGAACAAGCGACAACATTAGGTAATATTTTTTTTTCTTTGCAGTAGGAAAATAATGTCAACCATGAAATACTCAGCAACTCAACTCGACGATATAATAATGAATGAATTCGAAACGACACATAAACAATCAAGAGACTGGTCGATTAGCAAATCATGAAGCATGAAGAAATTTCCGAACATTTAATCAGATAAGGAACATAAATGACTACACTAAATAACATCATCATCGATCATCAAGGTGCAAAAGCATCTTAATAAACCGACACATGTAACATGCAATTTCATGGTGAGCAAGAAATATAATATCCACAATCACGCATTACGATACATTTATCATGGCGTAAGAAGGAAAACAACAACTAAACGTTATATTGACCTTTCTCTTAGGGTCCTCTAAATTATAGGAAGTCTTATTCAGTTTATATTTGTTGTTCCTCGCATGAAAGCTCCCAGATTTCCTGTTTTCCTCGGATGGCTTTGCCCCTGTTAGTGTCTGCCAGTCCAGTCAATCGCCAATGATCAAATATGCTCTTTCAAGTTTGTTAATAAGATCTTAAGTCAAATTTTTGTATTTCCAAATAAAAATTGATATGTCTGGTCTGTCAAATGACCCTTGAATCATGTCTAGGTGTCATTACTACTTCCTATATTACGCCTGGTCATCACCATCCCAAAATTTCTTTTGTCTTATGCTATTCAACCTACTCGCCAAAGTACACCATCAAAACCATCCAAGCATACTCAAAGAGTCCAAGAAACTCACCTTTGGCACAACAAGAACAATCTACTCAAAACATGTTACTTGGAGAGTCTTTGAAAGCACATTTTCTAGAAATGTCCTGTTTAGTCATCTTTTTTCTGAACTGATTGTGGCCAATCAGAGATGAAAATTGAGAAACCGGAGGAGGTTTTTGTTCACAAGAGGACAAAGTAAAATAACCTATCTCACTTTTTACACAGGTGTTACAGAGTGATAACACTTTCAACACGCACAAGTAGTGAAATCTAAACATTATACAATACTTCACTCATTACCTTAAATTTCCTAACGCGCCAAAGATAACTGAGTTTAAAACCATCATTCATAATTACTAAAAATACTAAATAAACAAAACTAAACATCTAAAAACTATCATTCCATTCATTAATTTTCATGCGCACAAGAAATAAATTGAATCTAAGCGAACATGCATCCACATCATCTATTGCACAAGAGAACCCACACCCCTTTTTCTAAGGCCCAAGGGAATCTAATCTCATAATTGATCATACTTAACAAAGATTACAAGGCACTAAGGAAATCAAAATCCTTAACTATTTTTAAACATACAATCCATTTTCCCAACAAATGATGGAAAACATATTTGTTTTTAAAGCTCCTGAGTTGAACTTGATTTATCACTTGGTATCACAACGTGGCGTGTTTATAATAATTGGATATTATAATAACCTGGACGCTGGACCCAAATTTCAGGAAACCGAATTTTAGCTATTGCCGAGGAGGAAACATTGTCATAAGTGAAAATTTTAGAATACACAAAGCCGAGTAGTGCACTTCTTGTAATGTAGTGGTATATTGTCAAAACTCCACCAAGAACTTAATTTTCATGTGATTGATATACACAAAACTAATAAACTAACAACAAAGCAAAAATACACTGCACACTACTTAAATTATGTTATGTTGATGCCTATAGAAAAGTCCAATATATGTTGATGCCTAAGAGAGGAAGGATAGAAAATTCCCAAAAGCAAAAATCGACAAAATATGCACAGTACACTGCTGGCAGAGGGGCATATAGTGAATTTAAACTTTACACTAGATGTGAATCAACAAATTTTCTTTCCCTTTTCGCAGTCAGCTTATTGCCCATTTAAACTACATTTCTATATAAGATGAATCAAATTTTAAATTAGAAATTATATCCTAAATCTAAGTTCCAGGATTTCTGTTAGCAAATTCCCCAATTGCCATTTCCACATGCTTCTTAATTTAGTGCCTTGTTATAGTGCTTAATATGTACTGTAAAAACAATTATAATTACTATTATAATAACTGCCATTTCCACATGCTCATTAACTTAGTGCCCTGTTATAAAAACAATTATAATCACTATTATAATAACTACCATTCCACGTGCTCCTTAACTTAGTGCCCTGTTATAAAAACAATTATGAAAAAAATTATAATTACTACTATAATAACTGCCATGCCACATGCTCCTTAACTTAGTGCCATGTTGTAAACACAATTATAATAGATTCCATTTCCATTTTCTTAATTCAACGGAAAATTAGAATCACACTGATTGCAATCAACAACTGGTTAAAAATATAAATCAACCGTCAATAACCCAATCCCGTTTTAAAAAATAAACTGACATAAATCATAAAGAAAACGCTGGGATTAACGCCCCCAAATTCGCTGATGCACGCACCAAAGCACAGAAGGAAGGTGGATATGGAAGCACTGAGGTAGGAGGTAAATTCGCCGGGATAAATATCAATGCAGAGGGACACATTCAGTCTAGGCACTGAGGTAGATGAATATCGAGCACTTAGGAAGATTTTCAAAACACAAGGGAAAGGAACGCAAAGATTAGTACAGGTCGTTGATTCTCTGAAAGATTTATCTCTGTTACTTATTTAAAAAAATTATAGCTTCCGATGATCCGACAGACTCCTAAACCGATCTTCACACACACACGTGCTAAAGGGGATTAATACAAGTTATGGAGGTCTTGGTTTGACTATGAATGGATTACCTGAAGGGAATATTCAGTTCTTTTACAACATGAACTCTGTAGACATTTGGTGAAATTTAGTAGAGAATTTCTCTTGTGTTCACTGAGTCTTCTACGAACCCTGGTGGGCCTAATGGTTAAGAACATGTGTTTCCTCTTAAGAGGTCACAGGTTCAAATCCAGAGGGGGTAGGGTATGTATACCTTCGTAGACTTTACCAGTCAAATCACTGAGTGGAGGGGGGTCCCTTGTCCCACAAACAAGGGGGTTTCATACACCAATTTGGTGTGTTCTCCTAGTCCACGCAGATACATGAGACTAAAAGCATATTCGTATGCTAAAGAGACACAGAACACTGTCCTGCCAGTTGCATTAAGTTTATTTCCTCATCTCCTAATCTTAAATTTCTGATCTTTGCAGTCATGGATTTCAATATCTCTTGAGTTTCTCCTGTATTTACCGTTTTAGAGATCATCCCAATAGTTATTATATTCCTTGCTATGGCCTTTACTACTCTGACTAAGATTCTCTAATTATAGTCTATAGCTTCTTCTTCGTTAACAATGCTTCTATTTATGTCTGGGGAAAATCTAGGGTCCTTTCAACTGGGCGGAATGAAAGGGAACCTTCGAGAAGTAAATTATGTCCTGGGCGCGAACGAGTCAGAGTGAAAAATGCAAAACCCCCAAAACACAGAGATCCTGGCATCATGATGATCTGAGGGCGAACGAGCATGGAGGAAGGAATGCGACTGTCATCTAAATTCAACTGAATTATATTCTTAATTAATAATGCAATTGAAATTCCAATTCTAATTTATATTTGCAACAAAACTAAATCTAAGATGGAATAAATTTCCACTGAATTATAATTTACCAACTACTGTTCCATAAATTCAATACATTATTCATCAATATTGATATCCATATACAAAATTTTTTTAACTAATTTTTACCAATGCAAAATTTCACCGGCGTACCGTAACTAAAGTCGAAGATTCCAAAATCGCTATCCCGCGCTTGCGCTTTGTCCAACTCCTGCTTGCTAACCACTGAGACCTCACCGGTACCTCACCGGTACCTCACCGGTACCTCCTAGCCAATTCTAGGGGTACTCTTCTTCCCCTTGATCCCCCCGAGCCACAAAGGGGATACACACACAAACTAGAGAAAGCTAGCTCCCAACTCTCGCAAGGTCGAGTTACCACTCTCTATCCGAGCTAGGTATCCCAAATCCCACAAGAAAAACGAGTCAAGAGTAAAATAGGACATCATAACCTTATGCATACCAGACGTGATCCATTCCCCTCATTTGCCATTTCTTTTATAGAGTTCTCTTAGTGACTAGTTTCCCAAATGCAGATTAAATTCTTTTTATTAGGAAAATTCTCCCCCGTACACTTGTCACCCGATCCCTAAGTTGCCCCAAAAATTCATTAATTTAATTAATTTAATTTTCCAATTTCCCTCACCCTCCTAAAAGTTTTCCTAAAAATGCTCCTCGATGTCCCTTTATTCTCTCACATTCCCTTAATGACCGACTCCTTTCTTAAATCTTAGTTGAGTTCAAAAATAGAATGTTCTCTAGACTAGATTCCCTCCTATGTTCCACATTGATTTTGTAATTAAGTTTCCCCTTTTTGTCTAAGTTCGAATTTAGCAAGTTTCACATAAACAACAATTAATATTTTATATAATTTAATCCTTCATTAATTTTTAAATTAAATTTTTATCCCCATTTTCTTCATCCCTCCTTTATTACTTGCTTAATTAATTTTTAGTTCTCTTGTCCTACTTATATCTAGGCTTTAAATTCAACTAGGCTTTGAAAAATTGTTTTTAAGGGAATTTTTTTATAATTTTTAAATTTTACTCAAGCAACAATTATCTTAAGGTTAACTAGGTCAAAATGAGATATTGTTTTCTAGGTACCTAGGTTCATTGAATCACCAGTATTAAAACCACAACGTGCCCTTCAAGACACACTACATGCTCCAAGGGTGCCACTCCTCTGCATTCAGGTTTCATTTACGCGACATGCCCTTCAAGACGCACTATGTGCTCCAAGGGTGCCACTCACCTTTTGACTGATTTTGGTAGACGTCCGCCCTAGGAGTGAATACTTCGTCGGGATACCTTGTGGGAGACTAAGGGCCTATAAGGAATAAGAACCCTGCCTTATTGCGTGCCCCTTAGAATCTTCGTGAGCGACTGTCTCAGTCTTCCCTCATGACATCGTGGATCTCTCGAACTAGGTAATCATTAACCTACAGTTTGAGCTACGATGAGAGTGCTAGTAGGCTGTGGCAGGGCTGTTGTCACCCCTCTCCCTCAATATCTCTGGTTTTCGTGCATGACCCATTTACAATAAATGTAAGTCTAGTTAGCAAGCTATCGTCAGCTTGCATCCATCAACGAAACATGTCAGTGATCCAAGATCAACATCATAATATACCAGTCATATGTCACATATGAAATATAAAAAATACCCAAACCATAACAGTCCACTCCCTGACTTGATCCAGAGTCCAAGGAGGCCCATCGATGCCATCGACATCCTCAATCAGTCCAAATTTTTGCACACTTAGGAAAAACCAGTCAATAGCACATGTCAATACAAATATAATGAAATACATATCATCACATCCACAACATCATCAAAATCCGTAAGCGAAACAATCAATCATATAATGAACCGGATCACTTGCACGCAAGTGTACTCAAAGAATAAGTCTAATTAGGTGTGCAAGAGAGGGATATTACATATTCCTACATCTTTTCTAACACTCATCACAGTGAGGATGAAAGGTAGAGGATCTAATTTAATCCCCTCCACGACTTCCATGATTAGCTTGATGTAGTTGTTTTCCCTTGTTGCTTGAAACTTTATTTTTTATAATGATTGATAATTTTGGCGGGGAACCAAGACTGATATTTGGTAACCTACCATCATTTTGTTGTATCAACCAATGAATTCCGTATCTTTGAGCTCCATGTGATCAATTTATTTTCATGATCTACATGGCTTAAATTCTATTGAGATCAATTCTCTTTCTGTCTTATGGAGCTCACGACCTTTTGGCACTTCCCAATTGAACATAGAAAATGCTAGTAGAAATTAACCATGGTTGAAGGTTGATATTTTATTATGGGATTCAATTATGGACTTGATAATCTCATCAAGAAATAATTGACACCAGTTGAGGAACCTACCTTTTGAGCATGCCTCTATAGATGAAAGGATGTCCAACTTACACTTTCCTTCTTTTACTTCCTCATAACCCAACATGCAAGTATTCGAGATGACATCCTACTAGGTATGGATTTGATTGAGGAAATATTTCCTCCCTTATGTCCTCTGTGTATCTCATGCCATATATATATATATATATATCTTCTTCTCCATATTTCATTACTATTTATGTAGCTGAAAGGTAGTACTAACTTCCATTCCATCTATAGAAATCCTTGTGGTCCTGAACATGCTCCAGATAAAAATGGTAGAGATAGTTTAGCCATAGCTTACCCTGGTGCAATCTACCCATCAAGAGCTTGATTTATCATTTCACAATTTGATGAACTAAAGGTTGGGATACTCAACGATTTTATAAGGGAGAAAACATGTATTTCTTGAACTTAATCAACAACCTCCATCTTGATTCCCACCTTACTAAGTTGGACCTCATGCATGTAATATGCATGTTGGAGCTCCAGGAATAGCTCCATATCCATGAATTCATGTTCTATAATTTGTGTCTATTCCAACTTGCTTTTGAAATATCTGCACTAAGGGACTCTAGGATTAATTGGATAATATTGCATGGCCTCTCATACTCTCTATTATTGGTTCTTTTATTTTATATGTAATTGGTAATCCCTAAATTATATGTTGAGCTCTTGTTTCTTGGTCTCCACTTGACACATATGCTAACAAATTGTTCTCACTAGTTCTCAAGAACTTAGTTTTTTCTCAACTTTTTGATCTCTAGCATGAATTAACATGTTGGCATAGTTATTTTTTATAAATAATTACATTGATTATTCAAGTTATAATCACCATAAATTTTAAGTGTGATCATATTAGATGGAATTTTCAATCATATTGGAGTGTGTTTACCACTGGTTTCTCACCATGATTTAACATAATCATGTCATGATGCAATTCGTCAAACTATAATATCAACCCTACAATTTACTAACTCAATTTATATCATTTCCACATTTATGACTCTATTAATTTAGTCTATGCACTTGACATATACCAACATAACCATACTAACTGACTTGGATTTTGGTTTTGTACCTTCTAACCTAGTAATGCTATGATGCAAAGATGTGACTTAAAGACTTTGTACTGCAATCGTTTCTTTATTGACTTTGATGGTTTAGAAAGAGAATCCCCCCGCCACCCCCACCCCCCAACTCAACCACAAAGGTGATGTCCAATGAGAAAAAATATGGCTTTAAGTTTAAAATTTTCCACTCACACATACTAATTACCAACTAGACTGGATGAAGACTTTATCAACTATTTGGTTAAGTATTATTTGATGAATGCAACTAAACTAATGGGCTCATCCATGGTATTGAGACTTATTAACTTGAATGAAAAAAAATAAAATATGAACTCTTCAACTATATCGGATTGTTTAAGCTTGGTTAGATGGCCCAAATAATGAGTGTCTGGTTCAAAATGTTCATAGAGATTTTCTACAAATTGTGTCCAAGAAATATAACTCATGTGGGAGTTCTTCGATCGTTTCCACCATTTCCAGTGTTTAGGATATAAATATAATACACTCACACAAAGTTTCATTAAGTCATCGATGATTCCATGTAAGTAAAAATAATGTTCCATCTAAGTGACCTAGCCTGTGGGGTTGGAGCCATCAAATTTGTTTAGATCCACTTTATGGAGTCAATGGATGCATGTCTAATTCATAGGATCATGAAGAAATTGTCGAGAATTACACCCCATGGGATTGGATGATTCAACTCTATTTGGTTGATATAGTTGTTCTCTAAATTGATTGTACATTGTCATGAGTTGGGCCAATTGTTCTAGGACTGAGTCCAATTTGTTGAGCTTGGCATTAATGGAAGAAAAGTTTTGCTCGAAAAATGAATGGGTGCAACGTAGTTAGTGTTTCAACTCCTCACACAAAGTTTCTAATTTTGAGACTTGGTTGGTGAGATTGTGGTTTCTAGTAGCCATAGGGATCGGGGAGCACAAGAAAAATATTATCAGAGAGTGATACCAATGTGATCAATGCTGCATTTTTTGTGCTAC
>JZKD02S0890649.1:80139-91283 GCA_000966675.3 Picea glauca | reverse complement strand
CAATATGAACACTTTTTACCACTTTCAATCACAATATATAATCTTCAACTTTATCAGTAGTATATCATTTATGATTGCATTCAATATATCATGAGAATATAACCAAAAGTAATACCATTCAACAATATTACATCAGATACACAATACACTAGAATTTACGTGGAAACCCAAATGGGAGAAAACCACAAAATGATTTCTTATATATCAAATATTACATTCATAGGAAGCAACAACTTCCAAATTCTCCAGCACCAATTGGAAGGAGGCACCAACCCCCTGATTTATAGGCACCAACTAGAAGGAGGCTACAACCTCCTGATTTACAGGCACCAACCTGAAGGGAACACCGAATCCTTGAGTTCTCTGACACCAACCAGAAGGAGGATACGATCCCCTTTCATCAACCAATTGATCCACTCACAATGATACCAAAACCATCACCAAACCATGTACATCAATCATCAACCAAAACCTGTACCATACCATGTACATCAAACATGTACCATATCATGCATCAACCATGTAGCGAAATATATACCATACCATACAACAAACCATATCCCAAGTATCCAATATGTGCCTCTAACAATGTATCATACGATCACCAAAGTGTACCATGCACAATCACTACCATAACATACCTCAAGCATGTACCATAATAACATAAGCATAAGCCTAAAAAATAACACATAAGAATATCTCTAATCCTGCAGCTGACCTGACACACAAGATTACAGACATGTAGCTCTTCCTCAACTTCAACAACATGAGAATAGCATCTTCATCAAACTTTACCTCAATCTCACATGACTAGTTTTGAATTAGTCAAAAACCCTAACTTTGAACAAGAATAACTCTATAATTGTATTTAACAAAGGTATAAAATTTTAACCACATATACTTTGAGATATTTCTTCCATCTCCTCAAAATTTCAGGGTCGGAAACTTCTTAGAACAAAAGTTATAGTGAAAATGGAAAACCTTCCTGAATTTTATCCTATTTTGGAGAGCTAACTTGTACAACATGCACTGTGCTCAATATTTTATATATGGTTCTGAAACTCACACACAAGATACTAAATATTTTTATGTTTCCTCTTTAATTGGTATCACATAATTTTGATCCTCTATGAATAATTTATGACTATTTTACCCGGAACACATGTTTGAGACTAGTTTTAGGACTAGCCAAAAACCATATCTTCCACAGAGTTTATCTCTAAATATAAAATGACCCAGAAGATGAAATTTTTAACACAAATGCCTTGATTTGTCGTCTCAACAACCTCCAATTTTCTCTATCTGATTTATTATAGAAAAAAAGTTATAGTGAAAATGGTAAGATGACCTTTAAATAAGATACCTTAGAACACATGATCACAAGACTTCATCCTCCCTTGGAATTTCTCCCTTCTTCACTTCATATTCACTCTGAAATTCACCTAAGATCTCCTTGGATACCTTAGATAAGAATCACTTACTCACATAAAGATATTCAATAGAATGTATGTGTGAATGAACTTAAGAGTGACTTCTTGAAGCTTATATATACTTTTTCCAAGTAACCTCTTTCCTTAAATTTAGGGCTTCTTGAAATTTCTTGTTACAACCACTTTACCCTTTCACTAATTACTTGCAACCAATTAGGGACTTCTTAACCCATATTTGGGGATTCCAACTTCAAGACCTCATAACTCCTCAACCACGAGGAACTATGTGACATTCCACCTACCATTGGAAATGGTATGACGAGGACTATCCATCTATGAGTGTGTTAGTTGTATTTACATTGTCCTGCGTGTACTTATTCTTAAAAAAAAATTGGGATTCATGAACACACCTATGGGTTTCTTGTAGAATTCTTCAAAGCATCTTCCCGTGAGGGCTATGCTTGGAGCTACGCCATAAGGGGACCACTTTGGAGACTTCTCCAAACACACCCATCACATCTGTTGACATCAATGAAAACCAATACTTGTTAACATCAACGACAACCAACAGTCCAACAACATCAATGAAAACCAACTATCCAACAGTTGGGTAATGGGGTGAGTGGGTGCACCAAAAAATCTCACTGGAGAGTGGTGACACGATGATTAATGTGACAGAAGGAGTTTATTAATATATGTCCTAAATAAGGGTGTTGCGAGGAACCAATTTTTTCCTTTTTCTTTTTTACTCCTACAGAGTTATACTCCCACCTGAATAACATTGCACTGATAGAATGCTCAAATTATCAATATTGTATATTATGTAGAGATTTCATTCACTGGTACCAGGAAGTAGGGTTTCCAATGACTGAATGCGTAAATTTTCAATACAACCTCTTTTGTATGAGTTTACACGACTAAAATCAAGGAGTATGGCATTGAGGGTCCCAAGGAGAAGGGAGTGCCATGGTCTATAGAAATTTTATTGATCTGTAAACAACCATGGATATTCCATTGGAACAATTCATCACAACAAATCTTGCAATATTTTGAAATCTTATATTATCCAAATCAGTTCCTTAGATCCCAATATTATTGTCACTAGCTTATTGCTCAAATTTATGAAAATAACTAAAATATGAAAATGAAATAACTTGCAAAAGAAAACACCACCCCCACAATTGAACACAAGATTTATCCTAGGAAACCCAATATCGGAGAAAACCTAGCTATAATGTGAGGTCTACTCTTTGCTCTCTTTTCTTTAGTTATGAAATGAAAATACAAAGAAAGGGGCACTCACTATGGAGTTTCCTATGAAACTATGGCCTAAATGAATGCTACAAAATCTCCTACCTCCTTTGTTATTCTCTCAAAATACCACTCCTATATGATTTTCTCAACTATGGAACAAGTGTAATGCTAAATAATGGAACCATTTCTCCTCCTAGCCACCTGATATATAACATAGCTAGACTATCATCTAGGGTTAGGATTTTTTTATCCTCAATCCTTAATTAGTGATAAGGTTTTGGAACTTCTATAATATTCTTGAACATACACATGTGGCCCCACATGTCTGAGTAATGGGAGATGATGTGGTATCTACTCGTACCATGGTGGTAAACACGGTAGGTCAAATTGCGGGAGGCATAACTTCTGCATACGAGCTCCAATTAAGGTGATTTTCACATCTTTAGAAATGTATTGATGTGTAGAAATTTTTCAAGGGGTTGTGAGATATGATTGGAAAATTTTGACCCTAAAAATTTCTGTTTAATGCCTTAAATTGGATCAAGAAGGTTCCAGACCCCAAATTTCCAAACTGGGACTACCACTAAAATGGGTGTCGCAAGCTAATTCTTCAAAATTTTCCACCAAAAAAGCACCAAGATAGATGAAAAATTATATGATGATCCAATCCAAATTATACCTCTCCATTTTGGGAGTCTTTTGGTCCCCAAAATATTTTACTAAATGAGGTCAATAAAGTTTTCCTCTACCTTCTCCTTGGAGTACTATTCTTATGAAAAACTATATCTTCTTCCAATTCTACATAAGATTTTTGTGCTAAATCATCTATGGTAGGTAGGAGCTGCTCCTCAATTTCTCAATCCAACATGGAAGGCTCATAGAATTTCAAATTCTCCACATTCACTATCGAGTAAATGCACATGTATAGGGGTACACTAATTCTATAATAATTATCACCCACCTTCTCCAATACTTCAAAAGGACCATACCGTAGAGACTTGATATTATTAAGAGGACCTTCTGGTCTTTCCTTGTTCATTTGTAACCAAACTCTATCTCCCACTTTAAATGATTTCTCTATTCTATGTTTATCATGTTAGGTATTGTACCTTTCCTGTGACTTCTTTAATGTCTCCTATACTTGCAAATGGATCTACCTAATATTTCCAACAAACTTCTCCACTTTCAATGCTTCTCCTGTGATGTCTTCCCTCTCTCCTCCTTGTTTTTCATAGACAACATCCAAGGGAGAAGGTGGAAAATACCCAAATCGAGTTTCAAAAGGGGACTTATAGGTAGAAGTATGGGATACTTTATTATAAGAGTGTTGAATGTAGATTACATTTTCATCCCAGGTCTTCAGATGCTTCTGATTGTAAGTCCTCAAAATTTGTACCAAATTCCCGTTGACTACCTCTATCTGCCCATTTTTCTATGGATGAAATGTTTTATATCTCTTCAAATTAGTGTCCAGCTTCTACCAAAGTGTAGTCCAAAGGAACTAAGAAATATTGTATCCCTATCTGATATAAGGCTTCATAGTATCCCAAGGTGAACCAAAATCTATTCAAAGGACATGTTTGATACTTATTGTCCTTTGATGGTATTTTTACAAGGTGTGAGAATGCACATGTCATTGAACCTGTCAAATACCAAAAACATATGTTCACTTCCCTTCTTGGTTGTTGGAAAACTACCCAAAAAATCCATGGAAATGCTTTCCCAAGGTCGAGTGGGTACATGTAAGGGATGGTACAAGCCTTGACTTCTATTATAGAGCTTGCTAGTATTACAAAGAATGCATCCTCTAATATACCAAGAAACATATTATTTCATTCTGGGATAATACATATACCTTTGTAAGTTGGAAACTGTCTTCCAACACCAAAATGTCCTACAACATTGGAGGTATGAGCCTCTATGATAAGCTACAATATTTCACCTTTAGGAACACATAACTTGTCTATATTGTAGAGAAACCCATTCCGAAGATGATAGTCAACCTTACCATCACATTATTCTATATGAGTTTGGCCCTATAGCTACTAAAAAACCTCTTGAAAGTCCTCATATTTTGTGTATGCCTCTTTGTATGCATCATGAGAAAAGGGATCCATGTGCATAAGAATTCCTAAAGCTGTAATCGTAGTTGTGGGTGGCCTTGAAAACATGTTTTCAACTTATTAGTGTTTCCCTTCTTATATTTGATGACTATATGAAACTGTTTCAAAAACCCCAACCACTTGTAATATTTGGTTTGTTGAAACTTACTTTGGGCATGCAAATACTGCAATGGTTGGTGATCAATGTGGATAATGGTTTCCTTTCCCATCAGATAGTGCTTCCACTTCTTAACAACTTGAACCGAGGCATATATTTCCTTATCGTAGGTAGTGTAGTTTATGAACCCCCCCATGAAAATTTTCAAAATGTTAGCATACTGACTTACCTCCTTGCATAAAAAATGCTCCCATAGCATACCCACTTGCATTTGTCTCCACTTCGAAGGGTTTATACAAGTTAGGCAATGTGAGAAATAGTGCTTGATTGATATTTCATTTATGCTTGTCAAAATATTTTTACTGATTCTTTCCCCACTGGAAACTCTTACCACTGGCTATTATGGCATGGAGTGGCACAACTACTGCTGAAAAGAATGCTATAAAATTCCATAGGTACTATGTCTCCCCAACAAAGATCCTAACTCCAGTGGCATTAATGGCCTCCATCTTTGTGGGATCTAACTTGAGTTCCCCTCCACCAATCACGTACCCAAAATACACCAATGACTATTAAGGAAACTTAGATTTCTTAGGTTTGTTAGCAAATGATGTTTTTTTAGAGTCTTTAACACCTGCATGATATGTGATATGTGATCCTCCCAAGTAGATATATAATTAACCAATATGTCATCCAAATAAACTATTACAAATGAATCTAATTAGGGATGCAATACATCATTCACCAATCACATAAATGTAGCTTGAACGTAGTCAGTGCATTACATAAACCAAAAGGTATGACCAACCATTCATACAAACATTTCCTTGTCTTAAAGGTAGTCTTCCAAGTATTTTCTTCTTTAACACGTACCTAGTGGTATCCTGATTTGAGATCCAACTTGTTGAAGTACCTGGAATGATGAAACTGATCTAACAAATAAACGATCTTAGGCAAAGGGTATTGATTTTTGAGTGTAATCTTGTTCAAATATCTATAGTCGATACACATTCCCCAAGTTCCATCCTTCTTGGGTACTATGATGATAGGTGACCCACAAGGTGAAGTGCTTGGTCGAATTAATCCATGCTCCAATAGTTGTTGCAATTTTTTCTTCATTTTATTTGCTTGCATAATAAACCATCTATATAATCCAATACTTGGTAATGGGGAGTCAGAAAACAACTGTATCTCATGCTCCACTTCCCTCTTAGGTGGAAACTTTTTAGGCTCATGGAACACTCCTTTGTATGCCTACAACAACTGATCCAACTATTGTTTATGATATCTGGTACATCCCTCTAGGAATTCCTTTACTCTTATTCATTCTTCTCCTAGTTGTTTCTCTCTTACGAAAAACAATACATCTTATTATAACTAATCAACTTTTTGGATTGGCTGGCACTTACCAATGAGGTATTCGACTTGCCTTTGTGTGAATTGGTTATGTAAGACTTCCCATCCTTGATAAAGAAGTACTACTTTTATCTTTGCATGAAGATCACACCCCTTATATACATGTATGGGCTTCCAAACACTACACCACACACATCAAGGGGCATCACCTCTACTTCCACTTCATCAATAAAATATACACTTATAGAAAACTTGATCATACACTATCTAGTGACTTTGATATCTACATCCTTATTCACTCATCCCAATGGATATGGGCTTGGATGATCATAAAATTCCAACCCAAGTTTGCTGACCAACTCATCTACTATGAGGTTGGTCTATGAGCCTGAATCAAATAGAGCATCTACCTTGATATTTTTGACTTGAACCTTAATATGGAAGAGTTTTGTTATTTGTTTCTCTTCCTTGTGATGAAGAATATTTCGATTCACATCCTTCTTCATTGAAGTGCAAACAATATTACGATCCGAATCCAAGCTACTGTCTACCTAGTTTCCCAAATCCTTGCCCAATAGGTTCTTCTTCTTGGCATCCTTTTTACGGTTCTATGGATTCAACTTAGGATGTAGATTCCAACACTTATATTTGGTGTGACGATCAATATTGCAATGGTTGTAGTGGTTTTTTGGATCCTTGCATTTATGTTAAGCGACCACTATATTCTTGTCTTTTCCTTTACACTTGTTCTTCCCCTGAGAATCATCTTAGTGGTATTTCTATTTAGAACCACTTGGTTGTCCTTTCTTATGGCCTATATTCTCTAGATATTGCACTTGTACTCAAGCCTAATCAATGGTCCTTGGTTTGAAGAGAATCAATTTCTTTCACAAATGACTGTGTAGACCCCCCATATATTTGAGGAGTATGTCTGGGTTCTTTGGAGAGATACCCAACATGGTCACCATATTCCTGAATTCAATGGTGTATTCTTGCACACTTTTCCCTTGCATCTACCTAAAGTGAGGCCAATGAATCCATTGGTCCTATACATACCCAATAAGGTATAGCTAGGACTTGATGAGGTGTTTGAAATCCTCCCACTCAGTAATTGGTTGATCACCCTCTAGCCTAAGTGTCTCTGTGTGGCTTTCCCACTAGGTTAATGCATGACCCTCTAGTTTCAATCGATCAAATGAAATTTTCTTCTCTTCATATATGTTATGTACACTCAAATACACTTCTAACTATTGCAACCAATGATTCAAATTAACAACATCGATCTCACATTGATAGGGTTTGATGTCCACTTTTTCTTCCATTTTTAGTAGAGGTTGTGAAGGAGTTATGGCACTAGAACTTGGTTTCTCTTTCTCAGACTCTTTTCTTGAATCCTTTTCTGGGTCTTCACTATCTCCCGGTTTTACATTAGATCCAACTTCTGAGTTAAAGCCACCAACCTCCCCAAAAGGTTTGAAATTTTTTTATAGAGCCACCATGAGGAGATCCATGTTGTAAGAGATATCAACAACTTTCTCTTCCATCCTTGAAAATCTCTCTTCTGCTGCATCTTGATGATTTTTATGAATACAATCATTTACCATGGCTAGGGTTCTACAACTTCCTTCTTAAGCCAATTCCCGAATCATACAACTTTCCAAAAATACCCCCCAAATTTTTCTTTGATACCAATATGATCTATAAACTATCTTGAATATTCCACTGGAAAATTAGTCACAACAAATATTGCAATATTCTAAAATCTTAGATTATGAAAATTATTTCCTTATCATAGACTTATTGCTCAAATTTATGAAAATAATTGAAATATGAAAATGAAAGGACTTGAAAAATCACACACCATCCACAAAATTGAACACAAGATGTATCATGGGAAACCCAATATGGGAGAAAACCCAACTAGAAGGTGAGGCCTATGCTCTGCTCTCTTTTCTTCAGTTATGAAATGTAAGTGAAAAGAAAGGGGCACTCACTATGGAGTTGCCTTTGAAACTATGTCCTGAATGGATGCTACAGAATCTCCTACCTCCTCTATTATGCTCTCAAAATACCACTCCTAGATGCTCTACTCAACTATGGAACAAGTATAATGCTAAATAATGGGACCCTTTCTACTCCTAGAGGACCGTTATTTAACATATCCCGATAGCCATCTAGGGTTAGAGTTTTTACATCCTCAACCCTCATTTAGTGATAAGGTTTTGGAACTTCTATACTATTCTTGAAAGTACACATATGGATATCCCCACATGTGTTAGTAATGGGGGCTTATGTGGCATCCATTGGTACCATGGTGGTCAACAAGGTAGGTCAACTTGCGAGAGGCATACCTTTCTCATACAAGCTCCAATTGAGGTGATTTTCACATTGTTGGAAAGGTCTCGATGCGTAGAACAACATCAATGGGATGTGATTGCTCAAAATGGCCTGGGAAGGTTCCAAACCCCAAATTTCCTGGGACCTTCCACTAAAATGGGCCTTGCAAGCCAATTCCTCCAATTTTCAACCCACAAAGTACCGAGATAGATGACAAATTATATGGTGGTCCAATATAGATCATTGATATATGTGTGGGGTCCAACAATAGTACTCGACCTAATTTCTCATGGCTCTAACTAAGGAGGCTTGATCATACCCTTGTTGTAGGGATTTTACACCCTACAAGAGATGAGTTCCCTTAGGTTCTTCCTATACCTAAGACAAAAATAGAGACATGAACAAAGGATGCTCCTAAAGTTGATTGTATGTAATAAAACACAGTCATACCAATTCTCTATCAATGAATACATGAACTTACATAAAAAATCAAGTAGAGGTAAACATCCAACATATCTTCTATTAATCAAATAAGAAATATCACAACTTACAGATGTAAACTGAAGAGATGTCCATCTTCCAAGCTCCTTGCCCAAGCCTTGCAACCAAATCACCAGAGTAACCTTACTATTTATTTCCTCCTCCTTCCCATGGGAAATGGCTTGGTTCTTATAGAGCTTTAGGGATAAGGCCATATGTTTATTAGGATAAGATCCTCAATCTCATAATGGAATCCTTCTCGAGACTAAACCTCGAGAAATCAGTTGAAGGTTTCATCCATCACAACCAAGTCTGAAAATGGGAGTTTATAGGCTCGGTCACTACCTATACACACAAAAAAAGTGACCCTATCATGACTTGGTAGGATAGAAAGGGCGACCAACCCTTTCAGTCATAGTCTTAATGAAGGACAAAATCAATTGAAGGGAAATTGGGCTAGAAACTCAGGGATAAAGTGATGAAAGTGGTTGAATTGGGTAGGTGACCTATAGGAGATGATTTCCCAAGGGTTAGGGGGTTAATAACGCTATAACAGATTCCCCCTAAAGTGTGAGGTCAGAAGAGGTGTTTGATGGCTGAAATAATTTACCAATAAAAGTTGTAGAGTTGTGGGAAAATAAGCTTGGAGAATAAAATCGCCAGTCTTGTAGAAAAAAGTCCCCAAGGCAGGGATTCCCATGCTTGGTAAGACAGATGAGAGCATAGCCGCCATAAATACATTGCGTATCTATGCATGACACAAGTGATGGCCATAACATAACACACAGTAGATCCATCAAGAATCAAACATGAATCAATCATGGCCATGAATGTATACACTATGGATCTATTCAAGACACAAGTGAAATCATAGTCATAAACAAGTACAAATGTGGATCATGTCACATCATACAAAGCATGAAGATGACTCATTAACTGAGTAATCGGTGAAGTTCTCATGAATATTCTCCATCGCATCTTGGGAAAGAATATAATCTAACATGAGGGTAATATTTCCCAAGGTCTTCGTCCTTAATCCAAATGATATGAATCTACAACATGGGAATAAAGGAGATGAAGTTGAGCATGGTAGAAATCGTCTGATTATCAATCATTAATGTATACCATTAATAGATACAAGGGAGTCCAACGATGATGATGATGGAGCCCAAGATACCTAGTACAATCTACAAAGTGTGAAAGAGGAGTTGACATCGAACACTCATAGATTTACTCGACATGATTCAATGATGTAAACCCACTGTCGAGATTATTTAGTTCATGTCAAGGAGATCTTGGTCCTAGTTGGTCCTAGTATGGTCTCCAATATGTTGTAGGGATTTTACACTCTACAGGAGCTGAGCTCCCTTAGGTTCTTCCTATACCTAAGACATAACTAGAGACATGAACATAAGATGCTCATAAACTTGATAGTATGTCATAACAAACAATCATACCAATTCTCTATCAAAGAATACTTGAAATTACATAAACAATCAAGTAGAGGAAAACATCCATCATATCTTCTATTAATCAAATAAGCAATATCACAACTTACATATGTAAAATGAAGAGACGTCCTTCTTCCAAGCTCCTTTCCCAATCCTTGCAACCAAATCTCCATAGTAACCTTGTTAGTTATTTCCTCCTCCTTCCAATGGGAAATGGATTTGTTCTTATAGGGATTCAGGGATAAGGCCATATGGTTAGTAGGATAAGAACCTTGAGCTCATAATGGAATCCTTCTCGAGAATAAACCCCAAGAAATAAGTTGAAGGTCTCATCCATCACAACCAAGTCCCAAAATGGGATCTTCTAGGCTTACTCATGACCTATGCACACATACAAAGTGACCCGATCATGACTTGGTAGGCCAGAAAAGGTGACCAACCCTTTCGGTCATAAACTTAATGAAGGACAAAAGTGACCGAAAAGAAATTGGGCTAGAAACTCAGGGATAAAGTGATGAAAGTGGTTGAATTGGGTAGGTCACATCTATGAGATGATGTTGTAACGACCTCCTTGTTACGACCACAACTTTGATAACTGGTGTAGATTTTTTTTTTT
>JZKD02S0890649.1:38309-60834 GCA_000966675.3 Picea glauca | reverse complement strand
ACTCACGAAGGAGGAAGGATTACCAGCGAAGCAAGAGGAACATCGTGAAGGAAAGAAACCAGTCACTTGGTTCTGCCAGAAGTGGATGTCTCAACTTCATTGTATTTTTCTTCCACTAATGTAATCATTTTAGAAGCAAGCCGGCTGGCCTATCCCGAGCTTGTTGAGTGGTCAGTAACCTTTTGGGGACCAAAAGGTCTTATTGTGGGGAGGTGTGATCCGAAATCGGATCCAGAAGCCTGACAGGGCTTGAAAAATGCTCAAAAATGAAAGTGCTTGGAATGCGACGAAACCTGTGCCATTGTGTCCGTCTCGTCTTCCTGATTCTGGTGGTATATTTACTTTGTCAAACGAAGTCCGTATGGAGAAGATATCGCATTCTGTCCAAAAAGTCAAACAGGAAAAAAAATTGCTGACTGTGCAGTCCGTATGGACGCTGACGTGGCATGTCTGTACAGGCGACACGTGGCAGGTCCGTACGGGCGACATGTGGTAGCCTCGGGTAGTGACACGTGGCAGGAAGTTTTGGACATTTCGGCGTACGGATGGACCTATTCGGAGGTGACACGTGTCACCACTGGAAGGGTGACACGTGGCACAGATGATGTCAGCATCTGACGTGGCGACTGTACGATGACGTGGAACAGATGACGTGTCAGGTGATAGAGCCGTACGACAGGGCTGGCGTGGCAAGGTGATGTGGCATGACGTGGCAGTCATCTATTGGCAGGTTCTGAGCGAATCGTTTGTTGACACATGGTGTTTATTTGGCAAGTGATTGGCTGCCATGTGGCCCAATCATGGGCTGCCACGTGGCACCCCGATATTTGTCTATTTGGTTTTGGTTTGTTAATCAAAAGTTTTTGGAGTCGAACGGATTCGAACCGGTGACCTCCCCCTTTACCAAAGCCTTATCAAAGTCCGACTAACCAATGCGCCATGCTATGTTTCTTAACAGTCATATGATACGAAATGTATTTAAGTTTTATCATGTGTATGTTGGCGCAGGGGTCAGGCCGGGGCTTAGCCCCGACCCGTGGTTTTATTACATTGTACATATGACCATAGGAGCGGAGGTTTGAAACTTGCGCGTGGGTTTTTATATATGTGTTGCCACGGTTATATGGTTATATATGTGACCGTGACATATGTTGTATGCCCATAACGGTTGGCGCGCGATTGCAACAGAGTTTAAACCATAAGCCACGACCATATGCCTTTACACCACGAGACTAGGAGCTAGCAGGGGTGGCCTGCGCTTAGCCTTTGAGCTAGCGCGTGGCCACATGGTTCTATATGACCAGGTTCAAGGGGGCGCACGCCCAGGAGAAGGGGCTAGGCCCGATATTATAACTATATTATAGTTAAAAGTGGGTTTTTTTAACCAACTTTTGATTTTTTAATGTAATTAATCCATTTTTGGGAGTTATTGGGCAGTTTTGGAGCCTAAATTCGTGGAGGAAGTTGGAGATGAGCAACCAACTTCCCAGATATATAACCAAGGCCTGTTTGAGGCCAGGGGACAACTTTGAGGGCATTCAGAGAAGAGTTATGCTGAGGAGAAGCCAAGCCAAAGCCATTTTGAGGCAGAGAAGATTTTGAGAAGGAGACGCTGTCGGATCATTTCTAGAAGATCCGGACGTCCGTTTTGCGTGCCGTTTTCTTTGCATGGTTCTAGAGATCTGTAAGAAAATGACCAGATTAGTATTGTAGCCATTTGGCATTGTAGTGATGTACTTTTGAGCTTTTGAGCAGAAATAAAGAAGCCTCTCCCACAGAGAAAAAGGCCCGGAGACGTAGGCAAAGTTGTGCCGAACTCCATTATCAATCTGTGTGTTATGGTTTGCTGTCTATTATTTCATTTCAGATCTGCATATGTGTATATGGCTGTTATAATTCCTCTTCTTTCCTCATTCTTTCACTAAGTTTCTCAAATGGTTAATTAACGCATGCAAAATTAAAACTCAACCATAAGTCATTAAAAGATCCTACGGACAAAGTGCCCCGATCATTACTTGGTAGGCCATAAAAGGTGACCAACCCTTTCGGTCATAAACTTAATGAAGGACAAAAGTGACCGAAAATAAATTGGGCTAGAAACTCAAGGATAAAGTGATGAAAGTGGTTGAATTGGGTAGTTGACATCTATGAGATGATGTCCCAAGGGTTAGGGGGTTAATAACGCTATAACAAATGCACCCTAAAGTGTGAGGTCAGAAGAGGTGTCTGATGGCCAAAATACTTTACCAATAAAATTCATAGAGTTGTGGGAAAAGAAGTTTGGAGAAGAGCATCACTAGTCCTGTAGAAAAAAATCCTCGAGGCAGGCATTCTCATGCTCGATAAGACATATGAGAGCATAGCCACCATAAATACATTACAGATCTATGCATGACACAAGTGATGGCCACAACATAATACATCGTGGATCCATCAAGAATCAAGCATGACTTGATCATGGCCATAAAAGTATACACTGTGGATCCATGCAAGACACAAGTGAAATCATAGCCACGAACACATTCAAATGTGGATCGATGTCACATCATAAAAAGAAGGAAGATGATTCAATAAATGAACAATCGGTGAAGTGATCATGAATATTCTCCATCGCAACTTTGGAAAGAATATCATCTAACAGGAGGGTGATATTTCCCAAGGTCTTCGTCCTTAATCCAAATGGTATGAATATATGACATGCGAATAAACGAGCTGAAGTATAGCATGGTAGAAACTGTCTGATTAACAGTCATTAATGTATACCATTACTAGACGCGAGGGAGTCCACTGATGATGATGATGGAACCCAAGATATCTAGTACAATATACAAAGTGTGAAGATAGGAGTTGACGTTGAACACTCGTAAATTCACTCGACATGAGTCAATGATGTAAACCCATTGTCAAAATTATTTAGTTCATGACAAGGAGATCTTGGTCCTAGTTGGTCCCAGTATGGTCGCCAATCCGTTGTAGGGATTTTACACCCTGTAGGAGATGAGCTCCCTTAGTTTCTTCCTATACCTAAGACAAAAATAAAGACATGAAAAAAGGATGCTCCTAAACTTGATAGTATGTCATAACACACAATCATACCAATTCTCTATCAATGAATACATGAACTTACATAAAAAATTAAGTTTAGGGAAACATCCAACATATCTTCTATTAATAAAATAAGAAATATCACAACTTACAAATGTAAACTGAAGAGATGTCCTTCTTCCAAGCTCCTTTCCAAAGCCTTGCAACCAAATCGCCAGAGTAACCTTGCTAGTTCTTTCCTCCTCCTTTCCATGGGAAATGGATTGGTTCTTATAGGGATTTAGGGATAAGGCCATATGGTTAGTAGGATAAGATCCTTGAGCTCATAATGGAAGCCTTCTCGAGACTAAACCCGAGAAATCAGTTGAAGTTCTCATCCATTGCAACCAATTCCAAAAATGGGATATTCTAGGCTCGGGCGCAACCTATGCACATAGACAAAGTGACCCAATCATAATTTGGTAGGCCAGAAAGGGTGACCAACCCTTTCGGTTGTAGCCTTAACGAAAGAAAAAAGAGACTGGAGGGAAATTGGGCTAGAAACTCAAGGAGAAAGTGATGAAAGTAGTTGAATTGGGTAGGTGACCTATAAGAGATGATGTCCCAAGGTTTAGGGGGTTAATAACACTATAACAACCCTTAGTTGTACTACCCAATTACCCAAGTGCTAGAGAGTAATATTCCTGAGTGTTGTTCTCAATGCCACTATAGCATATAGATTGTTGAGTGGCTTATCTAAAGTTGGTTTTAGGAAACCTATAGGAATTCCAATATACCCAAGGTACATTGAAGTGAAGCTCTACATAAAAGTGTTATCTGTTGCGATACTACTCGAAGGGGTACCAACAAGGTTTACAAGGGTTTCCAACCAGATGAAACCTCTTATATTTCATGCATTTGTGCTTCCCCTATTGTAGTTTTACCCACCAAACAACATATCGTTATATTATTTATAGACTTTGGAACATGTCTCTAGCCTGGAAAAAAATTGCTCTAAAATATGTTCACCACTTGTGGTGTTCTTTATTAAAAATTTGAAAGAAAATAGTAGAAACAATAGATATAAACTATATTTACTATTGAAAAGATAGATTGCAACCACAATAATCAAATAGATAACCCAAATAACACCAAACTATTATACCTTTATTATTGGAAGAAATGTTCACTTGCTTCTTCGAGGGGGAAGCCCCAATTGAGAAAAGCTATGATTACAAATAAATTCACAAGGCCTATCATTATGTATTATTCCCGATATAAAATAGTGTGTAGAACAAAAATATTTTAACTAGAAATGGCAGAGAAGCAATAATATAATTTGAACAATACCAGAATAACACTAGAAAGAGCACTTTGTTTACTGATAGAAATGTTCACTTGCCTCTTTGAGGGGGAAACCTCCAACAAAGAAAATATCTATTACAATAATATCCAAGACAATATTTCTCATACCCTCTACTTCTATTTATACTCTATCTATCCAAAAGAACAATATAGAGGAATATCCTTCTAGAAGCAGAAGCTTCTATTAGGTCTTCTTACATTTTACTTATTCTTCCTTATTGCTAGGCCTTATTAATATTATCCTTTATTACATGGAATTATATTATTCTACCTACATGATGGGTTAGGGAGGTTAGGTCCCTAACATGCCCTCTCCCCCTTGAAGAACAACTTTGTCCTCAAGGCTTTAGATGATGGAATTTTTGTAGAATGGTGGTCGACTCCCAGGTGGAATCTTCTGTAGGTGTATCTTTCCATTGGAATAAAATTTCCTGGATGGTGCACTAACAGAGATGATTCTCTCTCTGGGCCAATACTACTTGTGTCTGCAACCATATGGAACCTTCTTCATCCAACTCAAGGAGACTAGTTTGAGTTTGGAACTTAGTTCCAATCACCTTCTTTAAGCAGGATACATGAAAAACATGATGGAGCTTCGACTGAATGGGTAGAGCTAACTGATAGGCCACTGATCCCACACGCTTGAGCACTATATACAGACCATAAAATTTGGGCGCAAGTTTCTTCTTATAAGGTTGTAGTCGAAGAAATATCTGGTCCCCTTCAACAAAATGGTGTTCTGAACGAACTTGATCTGCTTGTTGCTTCAAGTGATTCCGATCCATGACCAAATTTTATTTGAGGGCACAAAGAATATCCTCTCAGATTTTAATATTTTTGTCAACCTACTGAACCTTCGAGACCCCTGGCATATAAGATAGAAATGATGAGGGCTTTTGGACATAGATTGCTTCAAAAGGAGTCATGCGAGTAGTTGTATGGTAAGATGTGTTTTACCACCATTTAGTTAGGGGTAACCATTGAGCCCACCTATTTTTACGCTCAGATGAAAAACACCTCAAACATGTTTCCAAACAATTGTTTACAACTTCAGTCTGGCCATCCGTATGGGGGTGATAGGTAGTGCTGAGATGCAATTGGGTGCACTGTATCTTATTCTTGCCAAAAATTGTTGGTGAAAATGAGGTCTCTATCAGATACAATAGAATTAGGCTTGCCATGAAGCTTGAAGATATTATCCATGAATATTTGAGCCACTGTGGCAGCTGTGAATGGGTGTTAAAGAGAACAAAAATGAGCATATTTGGAGAGACGATATACTACCACCATTATGACTAAATTATTTCCCGATTTAGGTAGTGCCCCAATAAAATCCATAGAAATATCTCGCTAAATAGAAGGGGGAATCATAAGTGGTTGGAGTGTTCGTGGAGCTTTGAAATTTTTTACCTTGTTGCATTAACAGACCTCGCATTCAGCCACAAAGGTGCGAACGTCCTGTTTCATATCTTCCCAGAAAAAAAGAACGTTTGACCCGTTGATAGGTTTTGGTAAATCCTGAAAGCCCGACTGTGGGTGAGGCATGAAGTTCATAAATCACTGTGGATTTAAGTTGGGATTGATTGCATAAATACAAATTGCCTTTGTAGAAAATCTCTTCATTATGCCAAGAGTAACCTGGAGAAACTGAAGAATTGTGTTGCAATTGGTGGAGCAAGCTAGAAATTTTTGGGTCTTGCAACCATTCCCGACGAACATCTTGGAGCCAATCTGGTACAATGAAGGAGAGGTAGAAAAGGGACCCATCTTCTTCATATTTCCAGGAAAGAGCATCGACCACTACATTGTCCTTTCCCTTCTTGTAAATGATCTCATAATCATAGACAAATAGCTTGGTCACCCATTTTTGCTGCGTTGGGGATGAAATTTTTTGTTCAAGGAAATACGTGAGACTCTAATGATCATTTTTGATTTGGAATCGTTGACCCAATAAATAAGGACACCAGAGATCCACAACATGCAAAATAGTTAACATCTCCTTTTCATAAATGGATTGGCCCAAATGTTGCTCGGAAAGTTGTTTTCTACTGAAGGCTAAGGGCCTACCATCTTGCATGAGGAAGACTCCAATTCCTTTCTCGGAAGCATCACATTCCAATACAAATGCATTTGTGAATTTTGGGAGGGCTAGGACAAGGGTCGAGCACATAGAATATTTTAAGGCTTGGAAGGCATGATCCGTAGCTAAAGTCCAAGTGAAAACATTCTTTTTAAGGAGGGAAGTGAGAGGAGATGAAATATTTCCATAATTCCGAACAAAATTCCTATAATATCCCGTTAAATGCAGAAAACCATGCAAGCTCTTAAAAGTTTTAGGGCGAGGCCAATCTTGCATAGATTCAATTTTCTTAGGATCCACATGGACACCATCCTTACCGAAAATATGCCCCAGGTATTCCACTTCTGAGGCACCAAAGGCACATTTAGATTGTTTGAGGAAAAGTTGATGTTTGGAGAGTAGATGGAGAACTTGATTCACATGGGAGAGATGGGATGGCCAAGTTTTACTATAGATGATAATATCATCAAAGAAAACTAAGACAAAATGATAGAGAAAAGGATGAAAGACATGATTCATAAGACTTTGGAAAGTGGAAGGAGCATGACAAAATCCAAAGGGCATTACCAAGAATTCATAATGACCCTCATGAGTGCGAAATGCAGTTTTGGGAATGTCTTCTTCTTTCATAAGGATCTGGTGGTATCCATAACGTAGATCCAATTTGGTGAAGTATTGAGCACCACTCAATTCATTCAAGAGCTTATCAATGAAAGGAATGGGGATTTTTTCTTTGATTGAGTTTGTTGAGGGCGCAGAAATTGGGACACATGTGCCAAGAAACTTCTTTCTTGAGTACCATGACCACAGGGGAAGAATAAGGGATAGTACTGGGAGGAATAACACTGACTTCGAGTAATTCATGAAATTTTTTCTCAATTTCATTCTTCTGGGAAAAGGGATGACGATAAGGCCAAACATTGGGAAGAATAATGCCTGGAATAAGAGGGATGGAATGATCATGGACTCCACGAGAACATGGAATTTCTTGGGGGGTGGTAAAAACAACATGGTGGCGGGAGAGGATAGATTGGAGGTCGAGATGCACAAAAGGTGTCTCAACAATATGAATGGAGTGGAGTTGGGATATAATTCCCGAATGACCTTTTTTGAGGAGATTTTCCATGCGATGGGAACTGATGATCTCAGGGGAACCTGCGGTGATGCCTTGGAACTTATATTGTTGTCCCTCCTATTGGAATTGCATGGTTAAGTCCTTAAAATCCATGAGAATGGGGCCTAGAGTGCGTAACCATTCAACACCAAGAAAAATGTTACAACCACCCATGTCTATATCAAACATATGGGATTTTAGTTGATACTGACCAATTTGGAGTCGCACATTTTCACATCGTCCCCCACATTTCATGGAACCACCATTGGCAACCATGATTTGAAAATTATTGATGACACAAATGTAACGATTGACTTCTTGGGAAATGCGGCAATGAATAAAGTTATAGGTTATACCACTGTCCACAAGGATGAGGAATTTCCTATTTTTGATGTAACCAATTAATTTGAGAGTCTAGGGAGCAAAGAAGTCAATGAGGGCATTAAGTGAAATCACTGGGTCAATGCCTGGTGGGCCAGAGGGTGGGGTGAGGTCAGAAGGTGGTGGTAGTTCCTCCACAGGCGGAACAACAACATCTTCTTCAGAAAGATCCTTAGTCACATCCATAAAAATCTTTTGTTCCTTACACTTGTGCCTGGGAAAATATTTGTCATCACAATTATAACAAAGACCCTTGAGTTGACGTTCAACCATTTCATCCCTGGTTAATTTCGGGATCTTGAGGGGAATTGCAGGAGGGGAAAAATGGGTGAGTTTGTGATCCAGATTATTTTCGGCACGAAATGAGAGCGGAGATATAATAAATAAATGTACAAAGATATCTCAGATATCCAATATTATAATAGAAATGTATTAGATATGCAACCATAAACACAGATATATAGTAATGCACAATTTTCTATTAATGAGTGAAAATGTACAAAGACTGTAAAATACATAGTGAAAGACTCGCTAGAATGGTGGCAGCTTATCTCTGAGAAGAGATGTGATGACTACTCGCATCCATGAGAAGATCATTTTACAATGAGGCTACAAAGGCCTTTTTTTCATAAAGAAAATCCAAAACCCTAACCCTGGAAGATGAAAAGCCAACAATTTTGTGGACCTCGTTTTGGGTAGTTTGGTGTATCAACTTCCTGGGGGTGTAACTTTGGCATACGATCTCCATTTGGGGAACATGATATCTTGTTAGAAAGGTACCATTGAGGAGATTCATTTTGGGGGCTCAATCATAGCCTTGGGATATCATTGAGAAGCTTGATCTCGAAAAACCTTCATTTAGGGCCTCACAATGGCCTGAAAGTTAAAAACTGCTAAAATAGTAAATTGCAAAAATTATCAGAAAACAGTTTTGAGCCAGTTGGAAAAGGTGGGTGGCCACTGATATCCACCTGGATCAATCCTCCCTCCTTAGGAAGAAATTGTCTCCATTGCGTTGAGTGCTCGAAGGAGAGGGAAAAGAATTTGCTGAATCCGCATCTTGATGAGCTGCTTGCCTTGTTAAAGATATTTCACTGCTTAGGTTTTTGAAGGTTTTCATGAACCTATGGCGGAAGGGTTGGAACTTTTTAACCAATCTGGATGCATGAGATGTCTATGTGAAGAAGGAATATTTGCGCTTTGCTGCAGTCTTGACACTTGTCGACCTGGTTCTGTTGGATAGAAGGTGCTCGGGCCAAGGATGTAGTGGTTGCAATATCCTTTTGTTCACCTTTTGAACAAATTGTGAAGAAGCTAAATTTTGTAGCATGATATACTACCTTGCGGCACTGTTTAGGTGGGACAATAGTCAGAACCTCCTCTGGTATCCTATAGAGATGACCCCCTATAGTAACAATGACACTACGGGGTCAAGACTCATAGATAACATGATGCTTCCACATATATGGCTGGCCCAAGAGAACATCACAAACATCCAACGAGGAAAAATCACATAAAACTTCATCCTTGAAGGGATGGATGCCATATGACAATCGACAATGCTGGATGACACAAATATATCGTCCCTGGTGAAGCCACCCAATGTTGTATGGTTGTGGGTGTGGTGTTGTAGACAATCCCAACTGTTTGATGACCTCTTCTAAGATGAGGTTCTTCTGGATTCCGCTATCAACAATAAAATGCAGTGGGGTCCCCTTCACCCACATCTGTGAATGAAAAAGTCACTCCCACTCTTCATAATCTGTTGGTTCTTCTGGTTGAATTGTTGCGGTCACGAAAATAGTAGTGGGGTTTGCGTCGATGATCTGTCTTCTGTCAGTATTTTCTGAATTAGATTCTGAATCAGGGTTCATCTCCTTGTCTTTGATTTCGGCCACCAATGACTGTTTTGAGTGGCATTCATCGGTGTTGTTCCTGAGGATTTTGTGGAAATCACACCATTTTCGAGTGTCCTTCTTCGTCTTCCCATGACCCTTCTTTTCCTGTGGCTTGGAATGGTTTTCAGGAGACTCTTTGTTAGGGACATATTTATCATACTTTGGTTATTGTGTATTTTCATACTTGAACTCCCGTTTGTTCTGGTGCTTAAATTTCTACTCAATTTTAACAACATATCGATAAGCAACACCGAGTGATGAGATGTCTAGAAAATCCATTTTAGTTTAGATGTATATGTGTAAAGCCCCACGATATTTCAGAACCAAATGTCATTCAGAGTCTTTGATACCCTGCTTGGTGCATAAGGTTTGGAAGGTATTGGTGAACTCCGAAACTGCTTGGCCCCTCTCTTGCCATAGTGTGGTCCATCTCATATACTAGTCCTCATTGTTGCCAACAAGGTAATATTGTTCCTTTACTGCGTCCACAAAAACATCCCAACTGGGATCGAACCCATATATTCTAGACTCTTCTATGGAAATTTTCTCCTAGTAATTTTCCCACCAATGTTTGACATGGGGTAGAGCTTTAAGGAGTGCGAAGGTGATCTTTTCCCCATCGGAAAAATGGTGAACAAAGAAATAGCCTTCTAGCAGATTTAACCATTTGTCTAGGGCATCTGCATCTATCTAACCTTCAAATACGGGAATATCAAAATTAACATGTACCTTGAAAGGAGAGGTGCTTCCAAAGTGGCTATTTGATGAAGATGCGCTTATTTCTATCGACATGCATTGAAGGATGTGGGAAAAATTCTCCATCATTTCGTCCCTCTATCACATGAGAACTTTCTCAAACAACATATTGATAGAATCGTCTGCTTCGTCATTTTTATTTTCTTCCGCTATGGAGGGTTTATTGGGTGTGTAAGAGCGATTGTATTAAAGAGAGACAAGATAGAGACCCAAATTTCTATACTTGGACCTCGTCGGGGACATGCACTAAAAAAAAATAAACGATCTAGAGCAGCGTGCTCTAATACCATTGATCCGGATTATTTTCGGCACAAAATTATGAAAGCGGAGATATAATAAAGAAATGTACAGAGATATCTCAGATATCCAATATTATAACATAAATGTATAAGAGATGCAACCATAAACAAATATATATAATAATACATAATTTTCTATTAATGGATGAAAATGTACAAAGACTGTAAAATACAGAGTGAAAGACTCGCTAGAATGGTGACAACTTATCTCTGAGAATAGATGTGACGGATACTCGCATGCGTGAGAATATAATTTTACAATGAGTCTCCAAAGGCCTTTTTATCATAAAGAAAATCCAAAATCCTAACTCTAGAAGATGAAAAGCCAACAGTGTTGTGGACCCCATTTTGGGTAGTTTGGTGTATCAACTTCATGGGGGCATAAATTTGGCATACGATCTCTATTTGGGGAGTACGATAGCTCGTTAGAAAGGTATCGTCGAGGAGATTCATTTTGGGGGCTTAGTAAGAAACTTCAACTATCATTGAGAAGATCGATCCCGAAAAACCTTCATTTAGGCCCTCAAAATGGCCGAGAAGTTAAAAATTGCTAAAAATAGTAAATTGCCAAAATTGCCAGAAAACTGTTTTGAGCCAGTTGGAAAAGGTGGGTGGCCACCGATATCCACCTGGATCAGTTTAGGGTGAGGAGGAAAGGAGGGTTTGCGGGTCTGGGAAGACACAATTTGTTGGGCTTCCTTGGCTCGTTGAGTATCTTCCAACCAAATCTAGGGGCATGCCATGAGAACATGGGCATGAATTTCATCTTTGAGGCCATTGATAAAGCATTCCATAAATAAGGCATCTGACATTCCCTCTATTCTGAAAGCCAAGTGCTCAAATGCGACAATAATGTCTTCCACTGTCCCAGACTGATTTAGCTTGGTCAAACAACCTAAATGGTTACTGATAACAATGTTCACTTTCCTCTTCGAGGGGGAAATCTCCAACACAACAGAGCTCTATTACAATAATATCCAAGACAATATTTATCATACCCTCTACTTCTGTTTATACTCTATCTATTCAAAAGAACAATCTAGAGGAATATGCTTCTAGAAGCAGAAGCTTCTATTAGGTCTTCTTACATTTGACTTATTCTTCTTTATTGCTAGGCCTTATTAATATTAGCCTTTATTACATGGAATTATATTATTCTACCTACATGAGGGGTTAGGAAGGTTATGTCCCTAACACATGACATTGCTTCTACATCTTTATATAGTACTTTCTACCTCCTGAGACATTCTAGAGAAGCAACTTTCTAGTATGTAGAACCATCTAGTAAGTCTTCTTTCATTTATTTCTTTCACACTACTACATAGGTCTTATTTACTAGATACAACCTCCACACATATAAATACATAACAACATATCTATCTACTTATGGGGTTAGGGAGGTTAGGACCCTAACAAAGGGAGGAATCACATAAGGCGAGGAAGGTTTTGAAAACTAGGATCAAGATCTTGTTGTTATGACCTAAAGAATTTTGTTTAGATATTGGTTATGAAGGGTGAAACAATGTCACTTTGAAGGGTAAATCTTTTATCTATGAAGGAGGAGAAGGGTGCAATGATATATGTGTCAATTTTTTTCTGGTTTGTTCCACCATCATCAATGATTAAACCTAATAATCTTTAAAGACTTTTCCATAACAAAAGAAATCATTTAGCTAGAGGGATTAGTTCTGCCTTTTAGAGTCCTGCTCAAAGGGAGTTAGTTTAAGAGGTACCGGGACAAGTAATTTCATTACCTTGTCAGACTTTTTCAGGGTAAGACCAAGCTATCCACATTCACAACTAAGGGTTTGGAATTAAGTATTGGTACAAATCACCTAGGTCACTAGTTCAATAAAAAACCTTTCTACTAGTTAGTTGTTGAGGAGAAACTTAACTTGGAATAGAATGGGGGGGAGGGGGGGAAAATATAAATTTAGACCAAATACCCAGAGCATTATTCCTTCAAGTACCAAGAGAAAATTTCTATTACTAAATCCGACTTGATCTCTTTTAATCTGTTTATGGAAAAGTTTCTAAAATTTTGTGCTTGTATTGATATCAATCATTTCATAGCTGAGCCTAGAAGAGGAGAAGATGTTGAATCATTTGGGAGCGACTTTAAGGAATTCAATGTCCTATATGGAAAAATTTTGTATGGATGAGGAAAGAGAAAAGGCATCCATAAGAGTAATGGAAGCCATACCCACCCAACAATTTCCCAAGCTTCTTGATTTGCATGGTATCATACTTGAAATTGGATATGACATTCTCAAAACAAATCTCACACCCTGAATTCTGACTCATTCTAAGGCAAGGGGGATCGTTGTCGTAGTTGGAACAATGTGTTTCTAGTGCTAATGGATTATAAAGTTTGATCTATATATCACTTATGATGTAGGATATGATCATTTATTTTTGAATTTACCGCCAAAATGTAAGGCGATGTTCTAAAATTATTTTTGTTGATGATAATTTATGCGACAAACATGTTTATCAAAGAATTTGCATAATCTTTCAGAGATTCAACCTTTTGGATGATTTCATTTTTTTGTGAGGAAATTTTGACGACAACATAAGCACTCTAAGGAATCCCCACAGACATAACTATGAGACTTGCTAGGAATTTCATAAATTCTATAGAGATATGGTACTTACAATTTCCAAATCCTCCATTCAATCCACCAGCAATGGAGGTAGCACCAAAAACAAACTTTGCATTTGCACCACTACTACCAGCCTTAACCATTGATGCATAACTATCCCTCCTTAACCATTGATGCATAACTGTCCCTCATTCCAGTCCTTGCTTCCTTTCTCTTAGCACGATTTAATTCAGCGATAGTAGAAGTATCAATCCATTGTAGATGTAGGGTTAGTGTCATTGTTAGCGAATTTTGTGTTAAAGCTAAGCGTAGAGGGATGAACCAATTGGTTATCTACTCATACTAATAGCACAAGAAAATAGGACGGGGCCAACTGATCATGGATATTTACCACTGTCACCACCTTAGCGATTTGACATCATGAGTGACACTGTCAAAGAGAAGTCAAAACTTGGAAGGTTGCAGAGAGGATGTATTTGAGAGGTCCTCGTCGTGGTCATGGTAGTTGTTGCCAAGATGGTGCAATAAAGCTCTAAAAACCAAGTCTAACTCTATCATTTCCATGGTAAATCCATTGATCCTAACGAGGAAAAACAAATGTGCATAGTGCTTTTTAATTTATGCCCACTAAAAATCAATTCCTATTTATACACGAAGGTAGATGACTTTTGTAAAAGTTGTTATTTTTAAATTAATTTTTCATTTTGAAAAATATGGAAATACACGAGGGCCATTTAAGGCACATCATGAGATTTGAACCATTACAAAATTATTATATTAAAATTTAGTAATTGTAAAATATTTTTATTTTTCAAATAAGATAGTTTAATTTTTTTTTATTTTTATAAAACTTTAAACAAATCAATATTTTTTTAATTGTAATAAAATTTTTTATTTTAGTTTTCTTAAACATTTTCAAATATGTTTCCATGATTTGAGAAAATTTTCATTAGCTCATATTCAAAGAGCTAGGGTTCATGACTGCAACACCCTCTAAACTTTGAAACCCTTGTCCAATCCCATAACTCTACTGCGTGATCCACTGCACTAAACAAAACATTGCCATCTTTTCCATGGTAGAGGTGGAGGGTGCGAGCCCCCTCTTAGAGCAATGTTGTAGCTAATGAACAAACCAACGTAAAAAGATACAGACTGAATTTTGAGCCACTTCCGCATCCGAGGGAGAAGATTCTTCAGGATGAACAAAGGTCGGGCAAGGAGATGGATGTTGAAGCTGATCTCTCCCATCCAAAAGTGAATCACATGTGGGAAGTTGGAAAATGTATCCCGCAAACCAATTTGGCACCAAGGTATGTCATTAGCTCAGATCGATTAGGAGAAAATACTCAGTTCATGAAGGAACATGCGTTGATCAAAACATTTCTGGGACTTTGGCCCTTAGAAAGGGACTTAATGAAGTGGATCAAAACCTGGTGGAACTCCAAGGGAAACTATGAACTTCAGTTGGGGTCTAAAGGTTTATTCAGAATAATATTTTTCAATGTGGAAGATAAAGACCACATATTTGAGAATGGACCTTACTTTTTCAACTCAACAGGCCTATATTTAAGATTCTAGACATGCCACTTCAACCCTGAGAAGGAAGAATTCTCATATGCACTGGTTTGGATTCACCTTTACTCCCTTCCGTAGGAATTCTGGTTAGAGGAAATACTAGCTGGAATTGGTAATACCCTGGGTATGTATGTTAAATCTTTAGAAGAAACACACCAAAGAAGGTATATGCCCGCATCTATGTTTACATGAATATATCCAAAGCTCTACCAGGTTCTCTAACTTTTGAGTACCGAGATGAAGAAAGGATGCAAACAATCGATTATGAGCACATTCCCTTCCGATGTAGTAAATTCCATGAACATGGCCACATTTTCCAGGATTGTTCTTTAAATCTGCCCCCGCACTCAATAGAGGAGGATCACACCAAGCAAAAGGAGGGCTTCACCCAGGTACAAGGACACATAAGGACTAACACACAAAATCTGGGGCTAGGGCAAGGTAAAAAACCTTCAACCAATAACTCCTTTGACATTCTCAGTAAACTACCTGACATCGACGAGGTGGAAAACCCGCACATCCAACCAACCAAAGGAAATTATAAAGGTAAAGAAAAACAAGTTCCCGAACCGATCCTAGAACCAATAATTATGCCCAGTTCTCCTGTTCATATGGTTGTGGATATTTTACTAGAAGAAGGGGAAGAGCTGGAAATGATTGTTGATGAGAAAGATCTAGAGGATATTGGTCTAGATTTGCTTGATGAGGCTTACAACAAAAAGGAACTACAATCCCTCCCCTCAGAGCAACTATACAAAGTTCGCAAAAACTACATAGACTCCACAACATGAGTTACACCTCGATCTCGAGGTGCTTTGGGGATTTATCTTGACCCTGGTAAAGACAATTGTAAAATACACAAAGAACCAAAAAGAAGAGGGTGCAAATCGACACAACAACTCATTCGTGAGGTAGGTAATTTCATTATCAACTCAGGACAAATACAAAAGATTACAAAAAGCTTCATTTCTCCCCCTCCACACTCTTCCTTATGAAGATTATTTCTTGGAATGTAAGAGGCCTTAATGGGAGAACAAAATAGAGGGTTCTCCGTAAATGCATAATGGAAAATAAGCCAGACATACTTTTTCTTCAGGAAACAAAATGTGCAGGCACCATCGTAGAAGCACTCCTTGCATGGTGTTGGAGACACAACAAATGCTTATCCAATGATTCCAATGGTGTGTCAGGGGGCATCACCATCCTATGGAACCCATCTACAATCACTTTGGATGGATTTTATTCCTTAGCCTGGATGCTCACAACTAAATATTGTGTCATAGGGTCTAGCAAGGAAGGCATCCTCACCAATGCTTATGGTCCTCAATCCCCACCAGAAAAATATAATTTTTTGCAAAATAGCTCTTGGCATTTTGGTTGGTCAACATATATGGATCCTGGGAGGCGACTTCAACATCATCATCTCCTTGGAAGAAATTGGAGGGGGAATACGTAAACTTGATAAAGACAACGACAATTTCCAGAATCTCATAATAGATCTGCATTTGATTGACATCGAAGTGCAAAATGGAGTCCTTACGTGGTCCAACAGGAGGAATGACACCCAACAGGTGTCTTTCCAACTGGACCGGTTCATGGTATTATAATAATTTATGATGGAGTATCTGGCACTTATGGAAAACATTCTCGCTCGTTCAGGATCAAATCACTGACCTATTCAACTCTGGTTTGAGACCACTAGAATTCCTAAATACACGCCCTTTAGATTTGAAAAGTTATGGATCGCCCATATAGACTTTCCATATCTTTATAGGAAGTGGTGGTCGGAAGCAGAGGTAACTCGTGGAACCCTCATGTACAGATTCCAACAGAGACTCAAAAAATTCAAGCAATCAGTGAGAGATTGGAACAAAAATGAGTTTGGGAACATATTCTAGGCTCAAGAGTAAATTGAGAAACATTTGGCGGAGATCCAAAAGGAACTCATTCACTACGGATCTACAGAGACCCTACAGGCATAGGAAGAGCTCCTAAAAAAACAACTGGAGGAAATACAACACCAAGAGAAAATCCTCTGGTGCCAGAAATCAAGAGTGTAATGACTAAAAGAAGGGGGAAAAATTACAATTTTTTTCACAGGTTCATGATACAAAGGAAACAAATAAATTGCATCACCAAATTGGAGAATGATTAGGGTCAACCACTCATGGAGATTGAAGCAATGGAAGACAAGTTAGTAAATTATTAGTCCAACCTTCTCTCTGTTCTAGTCCAAGATATATCGTAGGCCATTAATAAAATCACACAACATACACTGAACCTTATTTTAGTGGAACAAAATGAAGCACTCATGAGGCTTATCTCCATAGAATAGGTAGACCAGGACATGAAATAAATTCCAGTGGGAAAATATCTAGGGCCCGATGGTTTTACTACAGACTTATTTCATCACTACTGACCAATGGTTCGTGAGGAAGTTTTGTAGTTGGTGGAGGAATCACGCTCTTCAAGCAGGGTCCTAAATGCCCTCAATGCCACCTTCTTCACGCTTATTCATAAGGAAGAGTGGGTGACCCACCCCAAACAGTTCAGACCCATTTCCCTATGCAATGTGATCTATAAAATCATAACAAAGATCAATGCACTACGACTCAAGACAATTCTTCCCTTCATAGATTCCAAGGAACAGTCAGACTATGTGGAGGGAAGACAAATTCTAGACAATGTCATACTGGATCATGAGGTGATTCACTCTCTCAAGTCCTCGAGGACTCCAGGTATGCTCATAAAAATAGACCTCTCAAAAGCCTTTGATCACTTGAGCTAGAAATATACAATCAATTCTATTTTATTTTGGATTTGGTAATGATTGGATAAATTGTATACTAAATCTCACTTCAACTTCTTTTTTCTCAATCCTAGTAAATGGTGCGCCCTCTAAAACTTTTTCCCCTTCTTGAGGAATACACGAGGGAGACCCCCTTTACCCCTTCCTATTTGTCATCATGGATGAAGGACTTAACCGCTATATCAAAGCCTCCATTGTCGATGGATCCATGCATGGTATTCCCCTACATGGCCTCTAGCCAGCTACTTGACACAACCAATTTGTATATGACACTATTCTAATGGGTACTCCCATGACGAGAGAAGCTCAAAAACTTAAGCTTATCCTCATTGATTTCAATGAAGCTTCAGGTACCTCTGTCAATCTGGAGAAAACAAAAATCTTTTTCTTCAACACACCTTTGGCCATTCAAAATCATATCTCTCGATTGCGAGGCATCCCGCATATTTCCATTCCATCTAATTACCTTGGTGTCCCACTCTCTGACTCAATAGCCATAAATATCTCTTGGTCCTGTCTCCTAGATTATTTGGCCCGAAGGTTGAATTCTTGGACTTTCGTTCCCTCAATTTTGCAGGCTGGTTGGTTCTGGTAAAATCTGTCCTCCAAGCAATCCCAACCTACCTCTTATTAGCTTTAGTAGCCTCCAAATCAATACTCAACACCATAAAAATGTTCAAAGAAAATTTATTTGGCAAGGATTGAAATTCAACAAGTGGGCCTTGGTCAGCTAGGAAAATATTTGTTGACCCAAAATCAATGGTGGTTTGGGACTGAGGGATCTGGGTGTACTCAATGAAGTGATGGGTGCAAAAATCTGGTGGTGGTGGTTGAAATTCCCAAAAGAGATTTGGGAACGTTTGTGGAAACATAAATATAATCCAAATATCTATGAGGCTTCTCCCATAAGAATGACAAATAAAATCCAGGGGTCCAACATTTGGAATGTGTCTTGGAGAAACTGTCCCCTCATCCAGGAACATGCTTTATGGGAACGAAGGGATGGCCAAGATGCTTATTTTTGGTCATAATCCTGACAACAATTCCCTCTGCTTCAGTCTCTGGAAAGCCTTCATCACATTCAATTCCAAATGCCAAACAACACTAGGATTAAGGTTGTCGATGTTTGGAATGAAACCCCTCTGGATTCCCAATGGAGAGTATGGAAATACTCATCGAGGGATTTCAACCTTCCTGTTGACTGCAATCTGAAACCATGGAAATAATTAACATCTCGAAGAAATATTTTCTTACGCGAAGGTTGGGACATTTTGCGCTGGGGACATTCTACGACAGGAACCTTCACCATCAAATAAGCCTATCATATGAAAGCTCAATTCCATATACTTCCCAAAGATATGATTTGGCACACTATTTGGAAATCGAACCTATGGCCGAAGGTTTCAACATTTCTGAGGCTTATGGCCCAAAATCGTATCCTTACCTAGGAAAACTTAAGGAAAAAAGGTTTTATCAGGCCCTCAACTTGTCCTCTTTGTATTAGCAGGAGGAATCAATGGAACATCTAATGAATCAATGTCCTTCCATCCTGGAACTCTGGGACAAGGTGGAAATTATAATGATGAAAATGGACGGCTCTGCAAACAACATCATCCAATATATAGAGCAATGGTGATCGAGTTCTTACAAGACTCCCATTCTTAACTAGATTTGGCAGTTAATTCGAGGTTTTGTGGTCTAGAAAATATGGAAAGAACATAACAGACAAATCTTCCACTCCAAATATTCCTCATTGGACTTTGTCTGGTCCAAAATGTTTAGCAAAATTCAAGAGACTGTGAGATCACAACAATGGAGTGTGGAGGACTTTAAATGCGATCCCATTAAGAAAATCATCCTCTCCAAATGGCATATAAACATTGATACCTATGAATCTCCTACTAGTTACAAACAATAAACAGTGGCCTTGCAAAGTCTCAATAGTTGGAAAATCCCCCCTCCGGGATTCTTTAAGTTGAAATTTGATGGAGCTTCTAAGGGAAACCTGAGACGCCCAGGATTCAAAGCAGTGGTTAGAAATATTGATGGCATCATTAGTCATATTTTGGTTGGAAACTTTGGATTTGACACAAACAACTCAACATAATTATGGGGCCTAATTCATGGCATTTAACTGGCTTCTCTCTTAGGTCAAAATCAACTCATCATAGAGGGAGACTCTCAGTTCATTATTTTTCTTGTCACTAAAATTATCCATGGATATGACCTTGCCAAAATCTCCCCTATATGGTGACTCCTCAACTCTCTTGAGCTCCTCAAGTCCCTGCTTCCACTAGGTCTCATCCTAATCCCTTCTCCTATAAGAAGAATGACAAATAAGGTGGAAGATAAACTTGTGAATGAAGAGGTTGGCCTCTCGGGTGCAGACATACTCATTGATGCCAATTCCTTCCTAGCCACATCCATTTACCAACAATTCCTTTTCCTGGCAGACTTAGATCGCAACCCCCCAGGATGGGGTGCCACGTGCATAAGCCATGAAATTAAATCAATCCCTTGCTTGTCATCTCCCCTCCTTGTTTCACATCGCGAGAGGGAATTCAATGCAGGGCATTGGTGATGGGATTTTTGGCCTCATGCAAGTTTAGATTCACTGGTTTAGGATGTCGCTAGGATTAATGGGGATGCATCCCATAGAGGACAATGTTTCCTCGATTGTTATTGCACACTTAATGAGCTGGAACAAGGTTATTTCCACTCAATCTCCTGGAATTCTTGTCATGTTTATTTTTCATGCTTGGTTGGTGCGTCTGGCTTCTTATCTGGAGGATTATGGGAATGCTCAACATTGGTGGCCCCTTTTTCCATTTCACTTAAGAGCACTCAGAATTGAAACTATACCTCAAGAGTGAGGAAAACCTTGCAGAGGTCCAAATTGTTTCCGCTACCTTGCAGGTCGAAGAAGCAATGTTGGTCTCCCTGATAGGGAGTCTCACTACTCTCCACCTCCGTGTATACACTTCGATGAGACTCTGAGCCTTGCTACCAGTATGGAGGAGAAAAATTGGGGTTACCCCATCCTTGAGGAGGATGGGTAGGCTCCACTTCCTAGAAATGTTGAGGGCTCGTCTACAACTCGTCCGTTGCCAAGCAAGTAACCGGTTCACCTAGTCGTGCCAACATAGGAACCTGGACCAAAATATCCGTCCAATCCACCAGAAGGACATTGGGGCTACCCCATCATTAAGGATATTCCTCCGCTTATTCCTCTTCAAGATGTCACTCCTCCATCTGTGGAGGCCCCAGTTTCTATAGCACAACCCATTCTCTCAAAGGATCACCTCAATTTTCTAATGGACATCCGCAGGGACATGACTCACCAAATTGTTTGCCAGGAATGCTTAAATCGTTGGTTGGACCTTCTATACGAAGCACTCTAAGATGGACCAACTGCCAACAATTTCTCGATTTGCCGCCAACCTTTTAGTCTGACCCTAACTTGGACCTGACATACTCATGGCGAAGAGAGAAATGACACACCTGGTGCATGATCTTTTGGGTCTTGTTATAGTTCAATATTTTTGCATACATGTAGGATTTATTTCATAGGCTTTCAAAACCACCATGTAATTGTAGTTTCTATTTTGCTCAGTTTAGCTATAAACACAAAAACATACTGGTTTTCTCTCTTAGAAGCCTAGAGCCCGTTCTAGTTTCCATTTTTTGGCAGATCGACTTCTAAATTCCAATGGATATGTAAATTTATTTTTTACTAGTGAAGATAATACAATTTCTTAATTTACAATAGAAATAACATTTATTATTTTATAAATAAAATAGATTAATAAACTATTTTTTATAAAACTCATAAACTTTACACAAATCAATAAAAACTTTTACAAAGTTTAAAGTAACTTAACTAGTGATCGAAAACTATAATTCTTTGAAGGGTAGGACTACTAATTCAAAATAAATTAAGGAATCTAAATAATTGAGGTTTCAAAGTAAGTACACTCACCGAAATTATTGAAAGTTGTGTCTATTCCAAATGAATTAATCAATCTAAATAATGAAAACAACATGAGGGGATAATTAATTGATCAACATCAATACATGTCAATGTTAGCAAGCACAAATGGTCATAATTATTATGGTACAATGGACTTCTTGTGACAATTACCAAAATTAATGAAAACATCTCAAGGAATAAATATACGAAAAATCCTACGCTACTGTTTCAATTTTCTTTTGGGAATACATATTAGAAAAATCCTATGCCTATGCAATGTTTCATTATTTAAAAGAAAATTGATGTTGCAATAATGGAAATAATGAAAATAAGAAACAAAAACCAAATTTCAAATTGAAAAGAAAAAGTCGACACATTTTGTATTAAACATAGATTATGCTTACAAATTCAAAAGAAAAAGTCGACACATTTTATATTAAACATAGATTATGCTTACAAAGTTAAAAATTTTAATTTTTTATATAAGCAAAGTTCAATATAAGAAATATGTGTAACATAATAATATAATGTGGACATGTTATAGGTAGAAAAAAAATAAAATAAATAAGAGCAATACCATTTAAGTCATCTTAAAAGAGAAAATGACCACAATATAGGGCAATGGTTGCCATTTTTTGGGATGAATTTAAG